>CAUYLG010078669.1:0-43318 GCA_963573385.1 Cacajao melanocephalus | reverse complement strand
GATGGAGTCTCACTCTGTCACCCAGACTGGAGTGCAGTGGCATGATCTCGGCTCACTGCAACCTCCGCCTGCTGGGTTCAAGCAATTCTCCTGCCTCAGCCTCCTGAGTAGCTGGGATTACAGGCACGTGCCGCCACATTCGGCTAATTTTTGAATTTTAGTAGAGACGGGATTTCACCATGTTGGTCAGGCTGGTCTCAAACTGACCTCCTAATCCACCCACCTCAGCCTCCCAAAGTGCTGGGATTACAGGTGTGAGCCACCGCGCCCGGCAAGCCTAAGTCTTTACCCTGGTTTACAAGGTATTGTGTAATCTGACTTTCTCCACCTCCCTTCCCTGTTCTCTGAATTCATTTCATCCTAACTCTGCCCCTTGCTAATATATTTATTTATTGAGACAGGCTCTCACTCAGGTGTGCAGGCTGATGTGCAGAGGCACGCCTCCCTTGCTTATTCTGTGTAGCCACACTAGCCTCCTTGCTGTTTCTGCAGTATGCGAGGCACGGTTCTGTCTCAGGGTGCTTATGCTGGCCGTTCCGTTGGTCTGTGAGTGTCACCTTCTCCTTGAAACCTTCCCCGGTTGCCTTATCCACAACTGCTACCCCTCCCAACATGGTCTATCCATGCCTCCACATTTCCGGCTTCATTGTTTGCTGAGTATATAATATCATATATTTTATTCATTAATTTATTTATTTCTCAGATGTCAACTAGAGTGTAAATTCCACAGCGGCAGATATTTTTGGTCAAAAATTAAATTTTTGTTCTTGGAGGGAATGCATGAGTGGATATATTTCAAAAATCTTTCTGGTTTCATTGTGGAGAAGAGCAATGTGTAGAGAGCCATAAATAGAAGGAAGAGACCAATTAGGAGTTGAACACAATAATCCAGGTAGGAGATTGTGGTGGAATTGGAGATGAGTGGTTGAATTTGCCATCTATTTTAAAGGTAGAGTAGGCAGACTGGCTAATTATCAACCTAGGTTGGCAGATGCTGCTTCATTGTTTGATTGATTAATTACTGTAACACGTGGGCATAAAAATGACTTGATGACTGCAAAAACCGTGGTTCCTGGTCCCCAGAAACTTCGTTTTTCATCGAATAATCTACCAGATGTGGTGTGGATAAGGGAAACCCGAGAATACCCAAGGGAGAAGATGCTTTAGAGGTGGGAATGAGGAAGATATTTCAGTAAGAATTTGCTGCATACCAAATTATCCCGAGGCTTAGTGACTTAAAACAACAAGAACTTATTATTTTCCTGATTTTATGAGTTGTCTGGACAGTTCTGCTGGTTTTGCTTGGGCTCACTCATGTGACTGCACTTAGTTGAATGCTCAGCTGGGCTGGAAGATCTGAGACGGCCTCTCTCATGTGACTGGCAGCTGGTTGGGGGACCTCACTTCTCCATATTCCCACTCCTCTTCCAGTGGGCTAGATCAGTGTCCTTAGATGGTAGTCTCTGGGCAGCATTCCAAGTGGGCAAAAGTAGAAGCTGCGAGGGCTAGCCTTGGAAGTCACACGCTGTTCCTTCTCTTAAATTCTACTGGTCGAGGCAAGTCCCGGGCTAGTCCGAATTCAAGGGGTAGAGACATAGACTTCAACTCTTGAGTAGCGGCTAAGTCATTGCCAAGGGATGTGCTTACCAAGACAGGAGGAATCTGTGGCCATATTTTGCAATTTCTTGTAGCAAGAAACCAGCATTTATTGGATGTTTACCGTGTTCCAGGTACTGTGTAGGTACAACACGTATATGAGTCCATTTAATCCTCACGGCAATCCTAGGAGGAAGACCACTGAAGCAAGAGAGGTCCAGGGACAAGATGGCCTCCCAAAGGACCCAGAACCAGTGAGGCGAAGACTGGCATTTAACTCCAGATTGGTCGGACTTTGAAAACCTGTTTTGGTTTTCATTTTTCTCTTCCTCTTTACCGCTGAGACTGGCCCTGCATCTGTGGTGTAGAGGAGGGATTCAGCTGGCATTGTTAAACAGTTTTCCTCTCCCCTGCCCTTCTTCTCTCCTTTTCAGATTTAATGAATTCCTGGTCTTCTTTGAAGGTTTTCTGGGTCACATGCTTTCTAGTTGATATTGCGGAGTGGGACACGAGGCCAGGTTTGCTCATGGCAGATCCTGCTCTCTGGACACAGAGTTCCTGGTGCAGCAGGCTAATCTGGGTTGCTGGGTTGGTCGATGGCCCCCCATCCCACCAGACTGACCCTTCTGTCCCTGGTGTTGTCAGGGATTTTCTTGGCTGCGGATTCCTGCCCCAATGGAGGCAGCTCTGAGCAGGCAAGTGGGAGCTAGTGGTCCTGTGGACCCTCTAAATGCCAGGAGGGTCCTTTTGAAGGCTTTCTTTTACTTTTCCGAGTGTGGCCACCAGTGGGGTGTCCTGGAGAACCCCAGGGGTGCAGTTCAGCAGCAGGACAGTCAGTGCCCTATTGGCATGGAGATGGGCTGTTCTGTGTGTGGACTGACCCTCTGGCATCATCGTCCCTTTTCAGACATTGCCTGTTTCTCTAAGGGGAAAGGTGAGCATTGGTGTCTCCTCTCTGGGTTGGAGGTAGAGCATTTCGTCCCGGCCTACTCTGTTGGTTCATTCTGTTTAGTTGTCTGGTTTTGCCCTGGGCAGAGGCTGTCTACTGGATAAAGCACCCTCTGAAAGCAAGTTTGTTTTCTGCTGTCCACTGACCTTGGGACGGCCTGTGATAGTCCTCAAAACACTTTTACAGGCATGGTTCCCATGAGAGCCTTGCAACATTCCCTTGAGCAAGGCAGGGCAGGCAGCCCTGTGGACATTTCAGAGATGAGGAAAGCGGGGCTGTGGCTGGGCTCTTTGAGGCCAGACTCTTTCTGGCCAGGTTGTTCTGCCTGGCTCTTGGGCTCAAGTCTGTCCAATTTTCAGTCCTGCTGGTCTGCCTGCATGAGGTGGGGGTGCTTCTAGAAGACCGGGAGAGAGGATGTGGGTATGAGGGAGGAGCTGGGTGCACAGGAAGAGCAGATGGCCTGTCTCTCTCCAGTATCTGCTAGTCACTACCTGGAAACCAGCAATGATGACGTAACCACAAGCATTGTTCAGTGATGGCTGCCTTCCTTGTGTGGGTGGGACCACGACACCATCCGGGCTGGGGAATCCCACTGCTGACAGCACAGCGTCCTTTTGAGCTGACGTGGCAACAGATGCCCCAGACCAGCTCCGCGTCTGACAGCATCTCTGTGAAGCCTGTGCAGGGGACAGCAGACATCAAAGCTCTCCTGTAAATCACCTCCGCAAAGACTCTTTGTGGTCGATTCACTGATGACTCACTTATAATCTGGTTTCAACATTGTGAGTCAAAGTGCACCACTTTCATTAAAAATAACATTCACTGGGGTCTAACGGCTTTCTTTTTTCTGTTTTTTACTGTACTGTGTGGTTTCTGGATGGGAAGCTGTCAGATGACAGCAAGGTGCTCCGAGGGACTTGAGCATCATTGTGCAACGACTCAGGTGTGGACTGAACAAATAGTCCCGAATACCTGCTGTGGGTCCTGCAGCCTTCTGAGCCATGGGAGAGTGTGGGTAGTTGGTGTGGGTGTGTGGGGGTGTGTGCATATGTCTTCTGTCCTTGTATCAGGATCACCTGGGATGCTTGTTAAAAATGCAGATTCCTGGGCTTCACCCCTAATCTCTGAGGGTGGAGCCTTGTCAAATTCCTCAGGAGGTTTTTAGGTGCAACAGAATCAAGATCCTTGACTTTGGGTGAGAGAGAATGGGAACTCCCTTTAAGCAGACCCTCTGTGCAGATGGAGGAGCCAGAGGAGAGCCAGGCTGACTGCAAGGCTGAAAGGGGTGGAAGGAGGACGTGAGAGAGGAAAAGGCAGGGGCGGGGACCCGAGGTTCAGTGTGTGACAGAGTCCCCATGGGGGAGTGCACTAAAACCCCCGGCTTGATGCAAGGAACCCACAGTCTTTCTGGTTTGGGGACCAAATCTTGGGCATCCCCTATTTCCTTTGTTAAAAAAATCACACACACAAAAACAGTTTAGTGGGCATTCTGCAGGGCAAAAAGCCCCTGCTGTGTGACCGTGTCTTTATGTTCTTCAGCAATGTTAGAAACTTCACTGGGAAAAGCACTTTATGAAGATACAGTTGAGGGGAATGAGACGTGGAGAGTGATTGTTGAATGGGTGCAGAGTTTCAGTTTTACCAGGTGAAAGCCCGTGGAGATGGTTAGCGGCGATGGTTGCACAGCAATGGGAATGTATGTCACAGCACTGAACAATGTGCTTAAAAATGGTTAAGATGGAGGCTGGGCACTGTGGCTCACACGTGTAATCCCAGCACTTTGGGAGGCGGAAGCAGGCTGATCACTTGAGGTCAGGTGTTTTGAGACCAGTCTGGCCAACATGGTGAAACCCCGTCTCTGCTAAAAATACACAAATTAGCTGGGCGTGGTGGTGCACACCTGTAATCCCAGCTACTCGGGACGCTGAGGCAGGAGAATCACTTGAACCCAGGAGGTGGAGGTTGCAGTGAGCTGAGATGGCACCACTGTACTCCAGCCTGGGCAACAGAGCGAGACTCTGTCCCCCTACCACCAAAAAAAAGGTGAAGATGGCAAATTTTCTGCTATGTGTATTTTACTACGATTTAAAAAAAAATTGAAAAAAAAATACAGTTGAGTCTGACTTGGGTGAAAGTCTACAGGCCTCTACTGATGATCTCAGTGGCTCCTGGGAAACCACCCTTTATGTCAGCCATTTTAACTTGATTTGTTGTTCAGAAGTTCACCAAGACTTTTCCATGCAAAGCCAGGTTTAAGTTTGACCTGAGCCACGTGGGTCCTCCCACCTTCCCTCCTCCGACGGATCTTCTCTCCAAGGGCTCCGGTCCCCAGGCCCTCATAGCATGGGAAATCACAAGGGGTGTTTGGGAGGGAGGCTTGACGTGGGAGGGTGGACATTTTGCTAGAGATGGCCTTGCCCTCATGGAAAGCCATTGTCATTCTGCGTCTGCTGCCTGGCCTGGTCTGGCCACCTGAGCCTTCCTGAGCTCCTGACTCTCAGCTGGAGTCAGTGCCCAGCGCCTTCCTGTGGCACCTCCATAGGCCTTGCCTCTTTGCCATGGCTCCTCTCATTCTCCGCTTTCCAGACTATCCCTGAGCCCTGCCTGTGGCTCCCTCCTCCCTCCCCAGCATCCCCCCGCTCTGCCATGGCTCACCCATTTGAGACAAGATCTTTGTGTGGGGCCTCAAGATGTAGGCAGGTCTCTGCTCAGTGGCCCAGCTTTTGGTCGACTCCTGCAAATGTGTCTAAAACTCATCTCAACTTCCCCAACACCAGTCCCTTCTTGGATCCCATCTCCCATCTGCTCTTGTCTCAGCATTCCTGAGAGTTTCTGGCATTGCCCCAGCCAGAAACCAGGGTGCCAGGCATGCCTCTTCCCTCCCAGTTCCCAGCGCCTGCCAGCAGTGCCTCCCTGGCAGCTCCAGAGCCCCCGCTGCCTGTGGTCTAGTCCAAGCCTCCATTACTTCTTCTCTGGACCACTGCAGAAGTCTCCTGAGTGATTGTAGCAGTCCAAATAGTGGCCCCAAAGATATCAAGTGCCAATCGCTGGAAACCACGAATGTTACTTTACATGGGAAAGATTTTGCTAATGTGATTAAGCAATTTAAAAAATTCTAAAATTGTGATAAAATATACAACATAAAATTGACCAATTTAATCATCTTAGAGTTAAGTGTCATTAAGTATATACCTATATTGTGTGACCATCACCACCATCCACTTCTAGAACTCTTTTTGTCTTGCAGAACTGAAACTCTGTACCCATTAAAGAATAATTTCCATTTCCCTCTCTTCTCAGCCCCTGGCAATGACTCTTCCACTTTCTCTGTCCATGCTTTTGACTAATCTAGATACCTCATATTAAGTGGAATCAGGCCAGGCACAGTAGCTCATGCCTATAATCCTAGTACTTTGGGAGGCTAAGGTGGGAGGATCGTTTAAGCCCAGTAGTTCGAGACCAGCCTGGGCAACTAGTCAGACTTCGTCTCTGCCAAAAATTTAAAAATTAGCCAGATGATGTGGTTTGGCTGTGTCCCTACCCAAATCTCATCTTGAATTGTAACTCACAGAATTCCCAAGTGTAGTGGGAGGAACCCAGTGGGAGGTAATGGAATCACGGGGGCAGGTCTTTCTGTGTATTTCTAGTGATAGTGAATAAGTCTCATGAGATCTGATAGTTTTAAAAATGGGAGTTTCCCTGCACAAGCTCTCTCTTTACCTGCAGCTATCCACGTAAGATGTGACTTGCTCTTTCTTGTCTTCTGCCATGATTCTGAAGCCTCTCCAGTCATGTGGAACTGTAAGTCCATTAAATCTCTTTCTTTCTTTTTTTTTTTTTTTAATCGTACTGTAGGTTCTGGGGTACATGTGCAGATCATGCAGGATTGTTGCATAGATACATACACGGCAAAGTGGTTTGCTGCCTTCATCCCCCCATCACCTATATCTGGTATTTCTCCCCTATTATCCCTCCCCACCCCCTGCTGTCTCTCCCCTAGCCCCCGCCAACTGACCACAGTGTGTGATGCTCCCCTCCCTGTGTCCACGTGTTCTAATTGTTCAACACCTGCCTGTAAGTGATAACAAGCGACGTTTGGTTTTCTGTTCTTGTGTCAGCTTGCTGAGAATGATGGTTTCCAGATTCATCCATGTCTCTATGAAGGACACGAACTCGTTTTTTATGGCTGCATAGTATTTCATGGCGTATATGTGCTACATTTTCTTTATCCAGTCTATCATTGATGGACATTTGGGTCGGTTCCAGGTCTTTGCTATTGTAAACAGTGCCACAATGAACATACGTGTGCATGTGTCTTTATAATAGAATAATTTATAATTCTTTGGGTATATATCCAGTAATGGGATTGCTGGGTCAAATGGTATTTCTATTTCTAGGTCCTTGAGTAATCGCCACACTGTCTTCCACAATGGTTGCACTAATTTGCATTCCCACCAACAGCATAAAAGTGTTCCTATTTCTCCACATCCTCTCCAGCATCTGTTGTCTCCAAATTTTTTAATGATTGCCATTCTAACTGGTGTGAGATGGTATCTCAATGTGGTTTTGATTTGCATTCCTCTAATGACCAGTGATGATGAGCATTTTTTCATGTTTGTTGGCCTCATGGATATCTTCTTTTGTAAAGTGTCTGTTCATATCCTTCGCCCACTTTTGAATGGGTTTGTTTGTTTTATTCTTATAAATCTGTTTTAGTTCTTTATAGAGTCTGAATATTAGCCCTTTGTCACATGGGTAGATTGCAAAATGTTTTTCCCATTCTGTTGGTTGCTGGTTCATTCTAATGATCGCTTCCTTTGCTGTACAGAAGCTCTGGAGTTTAGTTAGATCCCATTTGTCTGTTTTGGCTTTTGTTGCCATTGCTTTTGGTGTTTTAGCCATGAAGTCCTTGCCTATGCCTATATCCTGAATGGTTTTGCTAGGTTTTCTTCTAGGGTTTTTATGGTGTTAGGTCTTATGCATTAAACCTCTTTCTTTTGTAAATTGCCGAGTCTCAGGTATATGTTTATGAGCAGTGTGAAAACAGACTAATACACCGGACATGGTGGTGCACACTTGTGGTCCCAGCTACTGGGGAGGCTGAAGTGGGAGAATCACCTGAGCCCAGGAGTCAGAGGCTGCAGTGAGCTATGATCACACCACTGTGCTCCAGCCTCGGTGACAGAACGAGACCCTGTCTAAAAAATAACATGAAATTAAAAAGTGGACTCATATAGTTCTTTGCCCTTTTGTGACTGGCTTATTTCTGTAGAGTATGTGAGAATTTCCTTCCTTTTTAAGGCTGAATCACATTCCATTGTGTGTATATATATCACATTTGTTTATTCATCTATTGATGGACACTTGCATTACTTTCACTTTTTGGCTATTGTGAATAAAGCTGCTGTGAACATGGGTTCACACATATCTCTTTAGACTTTGCTTTCAGTTCTTTGGGGTCTATACCCAGGAGAGGAATTGCTGGGTCATATGGTAATTCTATGTTTAATTTTTTGGGAAGCTGTCATATGGTTTTACATAGTGACTGAACCTTCTTACATTCCCACCAATAGTGCACGAGAGTATAAATTAAGATTTTGAGATGAGAAGATTATCCTGGATTATTCAGGTGGGTCTAAATACCATTACAAGGGAAGTAAGGAAAATCTCACTCCAAGACAAACACAGAAATTGTCAGAAGCCACACTCATATGTCCTCCACAGTAGGTGATTTTTCTATCAACGAAGAAGCATATGACGCCATGCTGGGTGCCCAAAGCTGGCAGTACTGCTGGAGGAGATGCAGGATGCTTCTGGATCCAAATAAACCACCTGAGCACTGCTCATCATCTGCCAAAGGATTGTCCTAGAGATGTCACACAGATGTTACAGGTCCATCTTACCCTTGCCTTGCATCTAGGCTTAGTACAATATCACCCACCATTGCCCCCACTCCTAAGCAACCCAACCCAACACACACACACACACACAGAGACTATATATATATTTTTTAACTAAAAAATTAAACTGTAGTAAACACACATAGCATGAAATTTACCACTGTAACCATTTCTAAGTGTGCAGCTTAGTAAGGTTAAGTGAATTCACACCGTTCTGCAGTCATCACCTCCATCTATCCCCAAAACTCTTTTCATCTTGCAAAACTGAAACTCTATACCCAGGAAATACTAACTCCCCATTCTTTCCCCACCCTCACACAAGCCGCCCCCTCAACCACTCTTCTACTTTCTGTTTCTATACATTTGACTATTCTCGATGCCTCCTGTAAGTGGGATCATACAGCATTTGCTCTTTTGTGAGTGGCTTATTTCACTCAGCATAATGTCCTGAAGGTTCATTCCCGTTGTAGCATGTGTCAGAATTTCCTTCCTTTTCAAGGTTGAATAATCTTCCATTGTACGGATAGACTACATCTTGTTTATTCATTCATCTGACAATAGATACTTGAGTTGCTTCTACCTTTATTATTGTGAATAATGCTGCTATGGTAAACATGGGTGTGCAAATACCTCTTTGAGACCCTGATTTCAGTTCTTTTGGTTATAGACCCAGAAGTAAAATTCTGGGATCATATGGGAATTCTGTCTTTAATTTTTCGAGGAAGCTTCATGCTGTTTTTCATAGCAGCTGCAAAATCTTACATTTCCACCCATATGCATAAAGGTTCCAATTTCTCCACATCCTTGACTCCCAAAGCGTTGATGGGTTTTGTAGCTTTTCCTGAATATTTCTTGGTGGAGGTGGGAGGAAGGTGGTCACATTCTATATCACATCACAAATGTTTTTAAATGTGTTCTTTAAGCCGTTCTCTTTTTCTCTGGGATTCTATTTCAGGTCACAGATGGCTCCTCTTTCCCCATTCTCCTCCTTTCCAATAAGATCTCCTTGCTAGCCTTATCACAATGAACATTATTAATTTAATTATTATTAATTGTTTCAAAAGTATTTTTGAGGCCAGGTGAGGTGGCTCATGCCTGTAATCCCAGCACTTTGGGAAGCTGAGGCGGGTGGATCACCTGAGACCAGACCTTTGAGACCAGCCTGGCCAATGTGGTAAAACCCCATCTCTGCTAAAAATACAAAAATTAGCTGAACATAGTGGCAGGCACCTATAATCCCAGCTACTTGGGAGGTTGAGGCAGGAGAATCGCTTGAGCCCGGGAGGCGAAGGATGCAGTGAGCCAAGATTGTGCCACTGTACTCCAGCCTTGGCAACAGAGGGAGACCCTGTCTCAAAAAAAAAAAAAAAGTATTTTTTAATTAAGCAGTTGTTCATGTTGTTCTTAAATCTCCCTTCTAGACAGTTCTATATCTACCCAATTCCATTCCCCTGATGCCACTTACGTATTGCTTTCTTATTATGTATTTGGAGGTATTTTATAGATATAAGACAGGAGAGCAAATTGATGAGTGGTAACATGAACCATGAAATAATACAAGTAATAATAAGTAAGCACCAAAAACAGAACTGAAAGTATACAGATGAGGAAAATCAGACAGGTCTGTTTAATAGCAACTGAGAACATGAGATAAAATGGAAAGTAGCCACCTGGTTCTTTGCATGATTTGCATCACAGATACATAATACAGGTTGCACACACCTGGAAGAAAAGCAGATTGCATTATGGCAATTACCAAAGCAGGACCATGAGACACTCTGGGATGGGTAAGGGGGCAGTGGTCTAGCACCACATGAGCAGAATTTTTGAGTATCCTGAGTGGACTTCTGAGTAGACTCAACAGAGGGTTTGGTGTTTGGATAAATATCTAAATCCAAGCATGCACATTTGAGACATCTGGGATACCACAGATCTGTTTTCTCACTGATTTGATAGGTTACCAATGTAGACTTATTTGTTTTAGAAGGGTCACCATGCTTCCCCGCCATTGATTCCATTGGGAGGATGAGTTCTGGACAGGGCAGGAGTGATCCATTCCTTGGGTTGTGCTTCTTAATAGTTGATTTTATCTTCTTTTCTGGTACTTGGCTAGTCCCTCCATCTAGTGGAACTGTGGGCTGCTTTGCACCAATGGAACATGAGAGGAAGTGATTATCTTTGTTGATTTTTTGCTGCTATAACAGAATATCACAGACTGGTAATTTATGAAAAACAGAAGTTTATTTGCTCACAGTTCTGAAGGCTGGGAAGTCTAATATCAAGGAATAGCAGATTTCAAGATGGCGCCTTGAACACTGCATCCTCCAGAAGGGAGCAGCACCTTGTCCTCACATGGCCCAAGGAAGAAAGGCAGAGAGAGAAAAGGGGGATGGGGTCTTTATTTATTTATTTATTTAGAGATGGAGTCTTGCTCTGTCACCCAGGCTGCAGTGCAGTGGTGCAATCTTGGCTCACTGCAACTTCCACCTCCTGGGGTTCAAGCAATTGTCCTGCCTCAGCCTCCCAAGTAGCTAGGATTACAGGCATGCACCACCATGCCTGGCTAATTTTTATATTTTTAGTAGAGACAGGGTTTCACCATGTTGGCCAGGCTGATCTGAACCCCTAACCTCAAGTGATCCGTCTGTCTCGGACTCCCAAAGTGCTGGGATTATAGGCGTGAGCCACTGCAGCCAGCTGGCTCATCCTTTATAATGGCGTTAATTTCACCCATGGGAAAAGAGCCTTCATGACCTAAACTCTTCTTAAAGAGTCCTACCTCTTAATACTGTTACAATGGTAATTACATTTTCACATGAATTTGAAGGGGACAACTCAAGCCATAGTAGTGATATTGCCATGTGTAGACTGGAGCAGTCCCTTGGGAGACTTTATTCCAGTGACACCAACCATTAGTCCAAAAAAATGCAAGTTCTTCACCTCTGTGATGTACTGTCTTCTCTTGGTTGCCTCCACAAATCATATCCACCATGAAAGAATAAGTAGTTATTATTTATTTAATCACCAAGGATAGTCAGTAAAATGTCCCCATGGGCAATCTCAAAACTGACAGGACAATGGCACCATTAGTGAAATAAGACTGCAGCTTTCAAAGCTCTTCATCCCTGTGTCTTGAGCCCTCTTAGATCTATTTAGGGGTGTCTCCCTGCTATGATTTTAATGTTTGCCCTTTCATGTTGAAATTTAATCCTTGAAGTGGCAGTATGGAGAGGGGGCCCTTTAAGAGGTGATTGGGCCATGATATCTCTGTTCTCATGAATGGATTAATCCATTTGTCGATTAATGGATTAACAGGTGATCACGGGAGTGGAACTGGTGGCTTTATAAGAAGAGGAAGAGAGACCTGAGCACCCTAGCACGCTCAGCCCCTGTCCATGTGATGCCCTGCACCGCCTTGGGACTCTGCAGAGTCCCCACTGGCAAGAAGGCTCTCACTAGATGTAGACCCTTGACCTTGGACTTCTCAGCCTTCATAACTGTAAGAAACACATTTCTTCCTTTTTTTGTCTTTTTTTTGAGACAAGTTTTGCTCTGTCATCCAGGCTGGGCGTCAGCAGTGTGGTCATGTTTCACTGCAGCCTCAATGTCTTGGGCTAACGGTGATGCCCCCACCTTAGCCTCCTGAGTAGCTGGGACCACAGGTGTGCACCACCACACCTAGCTAATTTTTAAAATTTTTGTTCAGATGGAAGTCTCCCTATGTTGCCAAGGCCGGTCTTGAATTCCTGGACTCAAGTGTTCCTCCCATCTGGGCCTTCTAAAATGTTGGGATTATAGGCATGAACCACTTTAGGTTCATGTGATTGGCTCAAATTTATTTTCTTTATAAATTACCCAATTTTAGATATTCTGTTATAAGCAACAGAAAATGGACTCAGGCACTCCTCCTCCTTCACAAGGACCCCTCAGCTATTTGTAATTTACACTAGTAGATGGAAGGAATGCAAATTCCTGGTAGGTCTTGAGAAGTACAGGTGGTATGTTCTAATTCAGGATTGAACACCCAGGACTCTGGATTTATACTTTCTCGCACATCATCTTCACTGAATGCTGACTCCAGCTCTAGGGTGGTGGAGTGTGTGTGCTGCCATGTGCTGTGGCTATTGCGAGCATCTCAGTCTCTCCATCCCACTCCCATCGTCTTCCCTGGCTTTCTCTGTGCCTCACTGTCCCCATTAGTCAGGGAGACTCATCACAGCCATTGTCATTGTAACTTCAGTGTTGAACAATAATCAAAACCCAAACAGAGATCTCCCCTCTGGTTAAAAAACATTCTAATAATATTCCATGGTCAGGGCCAATGGTTCACAAGCATTGTTTTCATTAATGTGCACACAAATATTCAATGTACATGCTTTATTTTGATTCAGATTTTCTAACATGGGTCTAACTGTGAAGAGATGAAGATCCTTTTTTTTTTAGTTTTGCTTTTTTTTTTTGAGACGGAGTCTCACTCTTGTTGCCCAGGCTGGAGTGCAATGGCACTGTCTTGGCTCACTGCAACCTCCATCTCCCAGGTTCAAGTGATTTTCCTACCTCAGCCTCCCAAGTAGCTGGAACTACAGGCGCACGCCAACACTCCCGGCTAATTTTTGTATTTTTAGTAGAGACGGGGTTTCACCATGTTGGCCAGGCTGGTCTCGAATTCCTGACCTCAAGTGATCCACCTGCCTCAGCCTCCCAAAGTGCTGGGATTATAGGCGTGAGCCACCGTGCCGCGCCTCTATTTTCTTTTAATTAAATTCCAATTGAAAGTTGTCAATGAAATTATAAAACTGATACATGCAGATTCCAGAAAGAAAAGAAAATACAAGCAAGCAAAATAAGGATTCTTCTTCTTCTTTGTTTTTGTTCTTTATATGACATTTGGCAAGACTGACTAATTTGTCATGAAATCATCGGGGTTCTCTTTTAATCTTCCTATGACAACCTGTGTACTTTGAGATTCAAAGTCACATGAATCTTTGCCTGGCAGAAATGTACATGTTTTGAGAAGGCTGTTGTCTTTTCGAGTTTGAGCCACAGCAGAAGCCGAAGGACCTGCAGATGAAGGCTGGGTGGGGCTTGCTAATGTTCTGGGCAATTTCTAACTCTGACAAGACCCAGATACCTCCCTTCCTCCCATCTGCCTCCACCCAACGTCTCCTGTCACTTCAGTAGACCTCAGGCTCATGGGAGCCATGGAGAGAATGCTCCCTGCATCCTATTCTGGCCGACTTTGACATGGCTGAGGGGCTGGAGGAGGCCCCTAGTTTTAGCCCAAACTATGGTTTACACCATGACGATTCCTTTGCCCCTTTTTGCATGGGGGTGAGGGGAAGGGACACGAGGCTCCTTGGTGAATTTTATTTATTTATTATTATTCAAGACTGAGTTTTGCTCTTGACGCCCAGGCTGGAGTGCAGTGGCACGATCTCGGCTCACTGCAACCTCCATCTACCTCCCGGGTTCAAGCAGTTCTCCCGCTTCAGCCTCCAGAGTAGCTGGGATTACAGGTGCCTGCCACTACGCCCTGCTAATTTTTGTATTTTTAGTAGAGATGGGGTTTCTGTCATGTTGGCCAGGCTGGTCTTGAACTCCTGACCTCAGATGATCTGCCCACCTTGGCCTCCCAAAGTGCTGGATTTTAGGAGTGAGCCACTGTACCCGGTCTCCTCTGTGAATTTTAAACTGTGCATGTTTGACCTGAATGCACAGCTCTCAGTATCCCCAGAACAGGACCCTGCACCCTGAGACTGAGGAGGAGGAAAGGGATGGAGAGAACAGAGCTTCATCTGAGGGTGATCAGACGGGTGGGTGCTAATGAGGCTGTGTCATCCAAAATGGAGGAAGAAACAGGCCTTCCTGCCTTTCCCTGTCTCCCTGTCCAGCCTAGCAGGTCCTTTTGAATGCCCGCTGACTGTTGCAGGTTGAGGGTCGGCCTTTGGCCGGTGTCGTTTCCGGCTGTGTAGACACCCATGGGGAGAGGCGGGGCTGCTGAGTGGGGCACTAACCTCGGAGTCAGGAGGCCAGGCTCAGGTCCCAGGGCTGCTACGTTATTAGTGTTGCTATTTGGCATTTGGCAAGGTGTTTCTCATCTCCAGGGGGTGACTATAACCGGCACTGTCCCCGTCATCGAGGTCTGGTGGGGTTCCAGTGAGAACGGTGATAGTGGACTGAAGAGCACTGCGCTGGTGTCAGAGTTGGCTCTGCAGGATTTCCACCTGGCGGCCTTATATTCAGGTTGAGTAGGACCAGGGCTTGTCTAGAAATGGGAAAATCCAAATTTTCATAGATTTTTAGTACATTAGAGCTGGATGGAAAGTCAGCAGATATTTACTCCAACTCCACCATTGGACACACAGGGACACAGAGTCTTAGACAAGTGAAGTCACTTGAAGGGTTGTACTGGGCCATTTGAACAGCCGTGGGAGAGGCCCTGGAGAAACTCTACTCTGCAGTGAGGCCACATACCAAGGAAACCTCGCCCTGCCAATGGAGAGTGCTGTCCATTCAAAATAGAACCAGGCCAGGTGTGGTGGCTCATGCATGTAACTCCAGCACTTTGGGAGGCTGAGGTGGGTGGATCATTTGACCAGCCTGGACAACATGGTGAAACCTCTTCTCTACTAAAAATACAAAAATTAGCCTGGTGGTGCCTGTAGTCCCACCTACTCAGGAGGCTAAGGCAGGAGGACTGCTTGAACCTGGGAGGTGGAGGTTGCAGTGAGCCCAGATGGCACCATTGCACTCCAGCCTGGGCAACAGAGCAAGACTTTGTCTCAAAAACAAAAACAAAACAAAAATAGAATTGATGATATGAAAGGCAGATGGCAGAGCTGAAAGAGCCAACCCCTACAGGAAGAACAGAGGCCCAAAGGAGAAGACCCCGGGTGGGATCCAGGCGGTGCCACTGTCCCTGTTTCTCATGCCAAGCCTCTTGACCTTATGAGTACAGGTGAGCCTCGGCAACTCTTCTGACTCCCAAAGCAGCCTGAGGATCAAAGCTGCTGGTTAGTAGCCACTCCTGTCGTGTGGGCCCTAAGAAGAAGCCGTGACTCACAGGTCCTGCCTGCTGGAGGGCTCTTCCTCCGCAGCACATTGCTCTGGTGGAGAATTATAGGTGTGAAAGAGACTAACCTTAAAGGCTACAACTTTATAGCGCGTGAATACAGGCTGATGCATTACAACTTTATAGTGTGTGAATACAGGCTGATGCATGGTGCCTCCTAACAAAATAAGGGGAAGCTCCAGCTCTTGACCTCATCCAAAGAGGTCTCGACTTGTTCCGCGGGCTGCTTGTGTTGCCCAGGATGCAGGCGGTACAGCACGAGAGACGTAGGAGCAGATGAGAAACCCAGGCGCCAGGCCAGGAGAACAGGGGCCTCGTCTTTTGGAAGATCTGGATACATGCAGGCTCTGTGCTCTCTTTGCTTTGAGACAACTGACACCTGCAACTCCAATTGCGCAGGGACAACTGGGGAGGGACAGCTGTGTCCTTGCTATTTCAGGAATGTTGAGAACGTTGGGAAGGAAGATAACCTCTCATTCTGTCATGTCCCCCAAGCCCGAAACATACACAAACCTGTCGGGGTTGTGAGTCTCTCAAGGCATCTGTAGGCTGCCTCGTTTTACTGGCGTGGATGCCACGTCTCCCTGGCAAACCTACGTTATTCATTACAGCAGAACGTAGGTTCTAGTGTCGTTACTGGAAGAAAACAATTCCTCCCTTTGTTGCTCTAGTCTGCTGGATACAGTGTGGGGACTGATCGAAGAGACTGAGAAGCCCCCAAGAAACAGGCCCCAGTTTCTGGCCGGGGCTCTTGGCTCACTGTGCGTGAGGAGGAAGAAGAGGACGGGGGAAGGCAGCCCTCTGGTTTCCTTGGAAATCCCACAGGAATGTTAGAAAATGGGAGTCCAGGAGATGGAGTGTGGAAGTTTCTGCACTCAGTTCCAGAGCCCAGAAGGAAAGGGTGATGTTTCTTCCGGGAGCAGCCTGCACACAGTCCCAGAAGGAATCAGAACTGCTATAGAGATGTTTCCCGAAGGCGAGGACTGCCAGCGGCTCCTGTCAGCAAGGAGAGGCTACTCTGCTCCTCTGAGACGGAGTCAGCTTGCGGAGCTGAGTCAGAGGGAGTGCTGCTGCTCACCCTGGAGTGGGGCCAGGATGTCAGGGCTGGACTTTGCTAAAAATAAGCCATTCATGTTTGGACATCATGCTCTGTCTCCTCGGAGCCCTGGCACTTGGCGCCATGCCATGTCCTGTGGCGTCCTGTGGTGTCGAGGCCAGGGGCTGACTCAGGACCAGGACGTTCTCTGGACTCTTCTACCGGGTTGGGTGCAGCGGAGGCCATGCTTGGTGTTGAGTTTTCGCCATTGCAGCTCTGGACCGCACCAAGGGCAGGTGGTAGTGGGAGATAGAGCTGGAAGAAGTTGGTACTCAGGCGGGAGCCTGCCCAAGGATGTCACTGGGGTCTGCTCCTTTGAGGGACTGTCTTTCCTGGCCCTTTGCTGCCCCACCACCCCAGAAGCCAAGATGTTACCCTGACTTAGCCCTTTCTAAAGCTGACACCTTTCACCAGCTATTAAGGAGTAGAGGAAGTGAGCAACTTTTGCCCCCAATGAAAAGAACTTTAAGGTATACTTATTATTTAAATATCAAACACACAAAAAAATATAAGGAAGAAATTTTAAAAAAACGCATCTATTATCTTCCTTCTTCCACAACTTTCTAGAGGAAATAGACATAGTTTTCGATGCACATTTTTGTATGCACATTCAGGTAAATTCATTTCCTTTTATAAGAATGGGATTTTGTCAACATTTTCCAACTGAGTTTCTTACTTTTTAAGAGATCATAGACTTTTTGTAGCCGTAATTACAGACTTACAGGATCATTTAAAAGCTGCATTTAGAGGAATCATAATTTGACCTAGGCGTCAACAAACTTTTTCTGTAAATGGCCAGATAGTAAATGGTTTTGGTTTTGTGGGTCAGATGGTTGTTGCTGCAAACACTCAGCTCTGTTGTAGCTCCAAATTGGTCAAAGACATAAATGACCAGGTGTGGCTGTGTTCCAATAAAACTTTATTCACAAAATAGGTCCTCGACTGGGCTTTGGCCCAGTGGCCCACTTGCAGATCTGTGATTCAACTTGTCACCTACTGATGGACATCTAAGAAGTTTCCAGTGTTTTGCTATTAAAAACAGCACATAAATATGCTTTTGTGTATATACATTTTATATGTATGAGCAGGTGTATATTTGTATAGATGCATATGTAAACATACATAGTATATATATATATATGATTTATATATAAACAGGATTCATACACAGATATATGGGTGGGTGTGTGTGTGTAATATATATACTTTTCTCTGATGGCATCCCTAGGGTAGACTGTAGGATATATTTTTCCTGAGATATCAGAGAGACAGCCGTAAACCAGCTGTGGATTCTATTTGCTCTTATGAGTTCATGAGCTTCCTTCCATATCTGATTTCTCGAATGAACGCATTTTGCCCAGGCCTTGATAGAAAAACTGCTTTGAAAAGAGTCAGCTTCAGGTCTCCCCATTAGAGGATCCTTCCTCCAAGCACAGCCTGCCCAGGGAGCTTGTTTCTGATGGATGTCAGCAGGCTGGGTGGCTTCCTGAGAAGTTTGGAGAAAGTGGACTCCTTCCAGCTCTTGGGGTTCTGGGCATGGGCTGAAGCCCATCCAGGTGCTCTGGTAGCCCTGAAGCCTGCTTGGCCTCTGAGAGACATGTGTGGTGCACACATTTTTAATAGAACACTGTTAGAGGGTGGGGACCAGGTAGAAAATATATTGAGAACAGCCTCTGCCCTCCGAGAATTTTCTCTTTGGCATGAGAAGCAGAGCCACCTCCTCCAAGCATTCCCCTGCTGCCATGAGAGGCAGTATCAAAGGAGTCCTTGGGAAGGGGTCCTGGTGGGATCTGGCCGACAGGAGGATGCTTCTCCCTTCACTTTCTTCCTGGGAGAAAGTCAGTGTTCTCTGGTGTCCACTCATTCTGAGGAGTTAGCAGGGGCTGGTTACAGAGGGTTTTGTCAGTGGGAGAAGGTCCAGGGTTGAGTTCTAGAGGGAAAACAGGACATTCATTGGCAAGAAATAAAATAAGGAGAGGAAGTTAAAAAGAGCACTGAGCTGGGAGAGAAGAAGAGGGGTCCAGGGTGACGCTCACTGTCACTTCCAAGGGTTGATGGTGAAACGCTGAGCTTCCTGGGGCCTGGGTGTCCTCATCTGTAATGAGAGGGCCTAGGAGAAAGCTCACCTTCTATCTGGTTCTCTAAATAGCTTGAGTTAAACTGGAAGAAAAAGTGTGCATACAGGTGTGTGATGCATGTGTTTGTAGCAAAAACAGTCTTTTAGATTTAGGATTGACTAGTATGAAGCATGCTTGCCAGTCCTTGTGCGTCTCTGCTGAGCATGTCTGTTACATCAGGACAGTGCTGGATGGCTCAGGTCTGGAGCCAGAGAAGCCAGGTGAGGGGCCAGTGGGGTCTGTGGAGAAAGTTTAGTTTACCCTGGGAACCCTGGGGCCCAGCTTTGAAGACCTCCAGGGCCCACTCTGAATAGAACTCTGGTCCCAGGAGAAGAAGGAATGCTTGGTTTGAGTCTGAGAAGCCTGTGGAGGTTCAGATCAGCTTGCGTGACAGTTGCTCTTCAGGAACTGGGAAAGTAAAGTGTCTGACCCAGGACCTGGTGATTTGCAATGAAACCACCACAGCATGGCTGGATGGCTGCCACCAAACCCTGGCAGGAGGCAGGATTCCATCCTCCCCCATAGGCTACCTCCATGCTGCATCCTCCACTCCATGATTTGCTGGGAGTGAATGGATCATGGTCCCCATCACTGGGGGGCCTTGTCAATCATTCTGGCTTTTAGTTCTAGAAAGGAAAAAACAAGTAACGGGCTCCGTTGACTTCTCCCTTCGTCTTCTCGAAGGTCCCTTTTCCTTGAGTTCTGTGCCATCTTGTTGCTTTTTATCCTGTTCCCCTGAGGCCACACTCTCTGAGAACCCTTTTTTGGGAACCTTGTTCCTTTAATTTTGGGTGTTCTTAGCACTTTGTCCCTGGCACATGTCTCATTTAATGCATTCTCGCCTCAAATCATTCCTGTGGCTTCCAATGCCATTTCTATGCTCATATGACTTTCAAATCACTATCTTCTGCCCAGCCTTCTCAGCTCTGGACCTAAGGTCTCCCAGGTGCTGCCACCACTGTATGACTCAAACACAACCCAAGGCCATCTCCCTTCCCAAACCTGTGCCTCCCCTGCAGCACCCCAGCTTCATAATAGCAGCACCCTTTACCCCACTTCTCAAGCAGGCACCTTGGGCTTCTTCCCCCGCATCCTCCTTCCTCCCACGTTTCACCTCCAGTAAATTCCACGTCAATTCCAATAAAGTCAACAGCCGATGTTGGCTGAACACTGGCCATGTGCTCAGAGCTTTATTGGCATAGTCTCCTCTAACTCCCGCCCCCCCCCCAAATTCTGTTTATATTTGACCCTTGAACAATATGGGTTTGAACTGTGTGGGTCCACTTATATGCAGAGTTTTTCAACCAAATGTGGATGGAAAATAGTCTTCACAGGGTGTGAAACCTGCATATAGAACAGGGGGACATTTCATACTGGCAGATTCTGCAGGGCTGACCACACACTTGAGTATGCGCAGATGTGAGCATACATGGGGTTGCTGAAACCAATCTCCCTTGTACACTGAGGGCCGACTGTAGCAGGAATTCAGATAATGTTATTTAGTATACGAAGAATCCGAGGCATGCAGAGGCTTACAGACTTGCCTGAAGTCCCAGAGAGATTTAACTCAAGACCATGGGATTCCCAGACTCTCCAGGTTACCAGATACCCTTGAACCTCCACGGGGGCTGGTGCACAGCCTCTCACCTGGGTATTGGCCTGGCTTTATCTCTTCTGCATGCAGCAACCAGAAGGAACTCTCAAAACAAAACCCTGATGTGTCACTCTTCTCCTTAAACCCTTATAGTCTCCCCATTGGTCATGAAACAAAGTCCTTATTTTTCTTTTCTTTCTTTCTCTTTTTTTTTTCCTTGAGATGGAGTTTCGCTCTTGTTGCCCAGGCTGGAGTGCAGCTGCGTGATCTTGGCTCATTGCAACTTCTGTCTCCCGGGTTCAAGCAATTCTCCTGCCTCAGCCTCCTGAGTAGCTGGGCTTACAGGCGTGTGCCACCGTGCCTAGCTAATTTTTGTCTTTTTAGTAGAGACAGGGTTTCGCCATGTTGGCCAGAGTGGTCTCAAACTCCTGACTTCAGGTGATCTGCCTGCCTTGGTGTCCCAAAGTGCTGGGATTATAGGTGTGAACTACCGTACCAGGCCCAAGATTCTTATTTTTCAACAAGCATTAGTCACAGGCATTGAAGACACTGCAGTGAATGAGACATGTTCCTGCCCTCATGGGTCTTACATTCTAGACTGATGACAGATAATAACTGAATAAATAGACAACTTAATTGCAGAGAGTGATAGGTGATACTGAAGAAAAGAAGGCAAGGTGAGGGATGGAGAGTGACCTGGGAGGAGTGAGTATTAGAACAGGTGGTCTAAGGGGGCCTCCCAGGGGAGGTGACAGTGAAGCTGAGATGGAGTGAAGTGAGTCCCTGCAGTAAGGGGAAGGAGCATTGCAGCCAAAATCAAAAAGCATGTGCAAAGGCCCTGTGATAGGAATGAGCTTGGAGTAATTGAGAAATAACAAGAAGACGTGTGTCGAGAGCTGGGTGAGAAACATGGAGAGTGATAGGCAGAGGGGCTGACTGGTAGCCAGGTGGCCCTGGATGGCCACAGTAAGGAATTTAGCTCTTATTTGGCATGTGACGAGAGGGTTTAAGTGAACAGTGGGAGGTATGGTAATCTTCTGGTTGCTGTGTTGGCACTGAGTGTGTGGGTGGTAGTAGAGAGAGCAGTGAGAAGTTTCCTTTCAGGCTCCAGGGGAGGGACGATGGTGAGGAGGCGGCCAGAAGGCCGAAGGTTAAGCCATCGTCTCTGAGTGAAGGGGTGGGGGAGGGGTGGGGGTTGAGAAGGGCAAGAGCTGAATCAGGATGTCTGGTGGGCTTTGCTCTGAATTTACTGAATCAAGGGATGAGGGTGTATGAGTCTGAAGCTCTGGGGTGAGGTTGAGACTGGAGGTGCAAATTTGAGGGGTGCTGGAAAGCGATGGCTTTAAGAGCACAGAGTGAGATCGGTGGGTCCCAGATTTGGTCCCCTGAGTCTAGATGACTCTTTAGAGGGCTTTTTGCTACAAAGGAGAGCAGAGCAGTGGCGAGTGTTATGGGATAAATTGTGTCCATCTCAAAGGATGCTGAAGGCCTGACCCCCAGTACCTGTGAATGTCAGCTTATTTGGAAATAGAATGTCTGAGGATGATGAAGTTGAGGTCATTAGGGAGCCCCCTCATCCAGTATGACTGGAGGAAATTCGGACACAGAGACAGACACACGTAGAGGGAGGGCGATGTGAAGACACATAGGTTGATGACAGCCATCTACAAGCCAAGGAATGCCCGAGGTTACAGGAGTCAGGAGAGCGGCCCGGGCCCAGAGTCTTCTGCATACTCTCAGAAGATATCGACTCTGCCAGTGCCTTCATCTCGGACTCCCAGGCTCCAGAGCTGGAGACAGTCAGTCTCTCTTGTTTAAGCCACCCTGTCTGGTACTTATAACAGCAGCCCCAGGAAGCTAATAAAAGGCGATAGCTGATGCAAATGTGGGGTTCATTTTTTTTTTTAAATAAGAAAGACAGTATGGCATGTTTATAAGAAAACAGGAATGATCAGTATTGAGGAGAAACAGGGCATGCGGGAGAGCAGAGGGAGGGTTCTCTGCAAGGCACCAGGCTCTCTGTGTCCTGGGTTTTTGCACATGCACCACGTACCGCCTCCCCTAGTGCCCACCTGTCCAGGCCTGAGCTGATGGCTCCGTCTCTCCAGGTAGATCTAGAACTCTCCTTTGTGCTCTGGCCACACTTGCCACTTTGTCCATTTCTGCACTGCTACCCTGTCTTACAGTTGGCTGTTGAATGCCTGCATCCTGCATCCTCCCCTGCCCCAAACTTGGTGGAGACCCAAACACAGATGCTGTGTCTTGCAGAGAGCCCAGCCCACGGTAGGGGCTCCGTGAGCACTGTTTATGTTTTGTTTTTGAGACAGGATCTCACTCTGTCACCCAGGCTGGAGTGCAGTGGTATGATCACGGCTCACTGTAGCCTCCACCTCCTGGGCTCAAGCAATCTTCTCACCTTAGCCTCTCCAGTAGCTGGGACTACAGGTGTGAGTCACCATACCCAGCTAATGCTTTTTAAATTTATTTTATTTATTTTTGTTTTTTATTGTACTTTAGGTTCTGGGGTACATGTGCAGCTCATGCAGGATTGTTGCATAGGTACATATGTGGCAATGTGGTTTGCTGCCTCCATCCCCCCATCACCTATGTCTGGCATTTCTCCCCATGTTATCCCTCACCAGCCTCCCTACCCCACGCTGCCCCTCCCCTAATCCCCCCTGCTTTTAAAATTTTTTGTAGAGACAGGAACTCCCTATGGTGCCCAGGCTGGTCTTGAACTCCTGAGCTCAAGTGATCCTTCCACTTGGGTCTTCCAAAATGCTGGTGTTACAGGCATGAGCCACTGTGCCTTGCCATGAACACTGTTTGAATGAACAAATGTGATGTCCCTCCGGATTGCTTTTGTCGAAGTGGCACTGATTTTAGAGCCCATTTTGGAAAATCACTCCTGGAATGACATTCCAATCTCTCCACCGACAAACGCTGGTTTTGACTCGGGTTTATTCAATGCTTTGGGGGGCTATAAATCTGGAGATGGCTCCACCAGGAACTTTTAACTGGGGGCAGCTCCTGTGAACTGCGTAACCTTGAGCAAGTTACTTAACCTTCATGAACTTTGGTTTTTCCATTAGTCAAACAGGGCAAATAGCTGCCCTCTCTCCCTCACGGTGGAGGATGTGGTAGCTCCGGCTAAGCTCTGAAGCAGAAAAGTAGGTGTGTGCATTCATGATTCTGCATAGGCTCCAAATAAAAGGCTCAATCAATGGTTCTCAGAGAAGAGCTGTATATACACAGCTCTGTATGTACAGAGAAGGGGAAGGCTTAGCCATTCAGGATTCTTTATTTGCAACTCTGAAATTTTTAAAAATTGAATTAAACGTTTAAAAAATTATGGTAAGATACATAACAAAAAAATTGTGGCAAGACACATAACATAAAATGTACCATCTTAACTTTGTTTCTTTTTTTTTTTTTTTTTTGTTTTGAGATGGATTCTCGCTCTGTCACCAGGCTAGAGTGCAGTGGTGCGATCTCGGGTGACTGCAACCCCTGCCTTCCGGGTTCAAGTGTTTCTCCTGCCTCAGCCTCTCGAGTAGCTGGGACTACAGGCATGCACCACCACGCCCAGCTAATTTTTGTATTTTTTGTAGAGACCATGTTGGCCAGGATGGTTTCAGTCTCTTGACCTCGTGATCTGCCCGCCTCAGCCTCCCAAAGTGCTGGGATTACAGGTGTGAGCCACTGCACCTGGCCCACCTTAACTATTTCTAAGTGTACAGTTCGGTAGTGTTACGTACATTCATGTTGTACAACCATTACTACCCCTGTCTCTAGAGCTTTTTCTTTTGCAAAACAGAAACTCTTGCTAATACTAAGTCCCCACTGCTCCTCCCCGTAGCCCCAGGAAACCACCGTTCTACTTTCTGTCTCTATGAATTTGACCCCTCTAGGAACCTCATATAATTGTGATCATGCAGTATTTGTCCTTTTGTGACCAGCTTATTTTACTTAGCATCATGCCTTCAAGGTTCATCCATGTTATAGCAAGTATCAGAATTCCTTCCTTTTCAAGGCTGAATAGTATTCCATTATTGTGTGGATTTACCACATTTTGTTATCCATGCATCTGCTAATCTTTTGGCTATTACTGAGCCACACTGCTGTGAAGTGGGTGTACAGCCAGAACTCTGAATTTTATATTATAGCTCTACTTACATGCATTTCTTAGTCCCGTGGTTTGAGTCATTGAAGGGTATAAGAAACCTGGAAGAATCTTGGCTTTTGCTGCTACACAGTCTATGCTTTTAAATATTCTTTTTTTTTTTTTTTTTTTTAAACGGAGTCTTTCACTGTCATCTGGGCTGGTGTGCAATGATGCAATCTTGGCTCACTGCGACCTTTGCCTCCCGGGTTGATGAGATTCTTTTGCCTCGGGCTCCCGAGCAGCTGGGGTTACAGGCGCACACCACCACCACACTTGGCTAATTTTTTGCGTTTTTAGTAGAAATGGGGTTTCTCCTCCATGTTGGCCACACTGGTCTCGAACTCCTGGCCTTGTGATCCACCACCTTGGCCTCCCAAAGTGCTGGGATTATAGGTGTGAGCCACTGTGCCCGGCTGCTTTTAACTATTCTTCAACACAGGCAAACAGTGTGGCCTTTGTTGCTGGAGTTAAACATGAGATAATTTAAGGTGTTATAATTTGGGAGTTAAGACTTTTTTTTTTTTTTCCTGAAGGATCCTCTGTTTCATCTCTACTTGACTTTTTAAAGATGCTGGAACTGTCTTTTGATTGAATACAAAGCTTTCTCCCCGCTTTGACGTTTATACGACCAAAGATGGAAAAATAGGACCTTTGTTTATTAACAAAATGAATCAATCTCTTCCCCGCAGGGGAACTCGAAAACAATTTAGAGACTAGAGTAAACTTCAGATTTTCCTCTGCTATGAATTGGGTTGACCTTTCCTCCAGGTAAGATGTAACACAGACCCAGCTGGGCTTGACAGAAAATGAGGTCACCCAAGATACCACTAGATTGAGCCCTGGCTGGAAGCGCCTTGCTCTGTAAGCCTGTTTGGGCACCTCCAGAGAGAGGAAAGTTGAGGCCAGAAAGTTAAAGTGTGCTAGCGAAGGTCAGCCGGGGAGACAGAGACCAAGGGAAGATAGTGCTTAACTTCCAGCCCTTAGGAGATTGCAGTGGACTATGCTCTAGGCAGTAAATCCTCAAAGGCAGCGGGGCTTCCTGTGTGGGATTCTTTTTTCCCTTTTACTCCGTAAGTGCCAGATGTATCTGGGGAAATTCCCCATAAGATGGGCACAGGGTTAACCCCTGCTTTGTGTAACCGGTTTGCTTGTTCCACCTGCAGAGGCGGTGAGGACCCTGGAGTTTCCAGCCCGCTCGCCTGCCCATGCAGCCTGATCCCTGGGCTGGCTCCGGCCTGGGAGTGCAAAGCGCAGAATAAACAAAAGCAAAGAGACTGTGTTGGAAACGGGACTGTAGGGCTGAGACGATACTTGGAAAAGTGGCCTCAGGCCAGCTCCTACTCTTTCCAAATATGCCAGGAATGCCGGGCCCAGAGGCAGGGGATGAAACAGGAGAAAGAAGGCAAAAGAACAGGCGTCACCAGGCCATCGTCTAGCCAGTCTAGTTGTCAAAACAAAGCAGAAGAGAACTCCTAGCTCCAAATAAAAGTGGATCAAGAAGTTTCAGAACTCAGTGACAATTGTTACTCAAGTTTGCACTAGAGATCTGCAGGTTCGCCCCTGCCCAGGGCTTTGCTGGGATCACGACGCGGGGTATCTAGCCCAGCAGAGCCCAAAACAAATCTCTTAGTCTTCTCGGCATCCCATTTTTAGTTGAGGAAGCAACTCGGAGGATCCCTTGGAGAAAGGACTTGTCTGGTACATGCGGCCTGGAGTGAGCTGCTTGGGCCTGGGGATTTGGCCTGTGCACGGCTTCCCAGTTTGAGATGGAGGATCACGACAAGGGACAAAAGGTCAAAGGGTACACCAGTGGGGGAGAAAAGCAAAACAAAAACAGGAAGTGGCCAGCTCAGGGATTTTCCATGAGAAGGCTGGGAAACAGGTCCTGGTAGAAAAGAGTGTCAAAAACCAGAATGACAACAAACTGAGTTTGAAGACCTTGATTGGCTTGATTTGTGATTCTGGCATCCAGTGACACTTCGTTCCACACAACAGAGTAAGTGTTCCATGGGCAGAGCTGAAGGGGTTGGCTTTGTAGACAGAGAAGGACTGAAGAAAGCAGAAACGGAACAAAGAGTGTATTAGTTACTTTTCAAAGTTACTTATTCTTGTAAGGAGGGGATGGGGACATAGAACAATAGAAAAATCACTAATTAGTTAACCTCGGGTGACTTCATGCTACCTTCTTTTCGTGGCAGGATTAAAGCAGAAAGAACTTCATTAACATTCTGACTGAAGATCTGAACTGGTCTTTTGGGAGATTGGCTGTTTTCTCTCTCTCTCTCTCTCTCGATTCTCAGAAGGTCACGTAACAAGCTTGTTTTGGTTTGGTGGTGTGGAACTTTAGCGTGGGTGACTCCAGTTTGATTTTTTTTTTTTTTGAGACAGGATCTCACTCTGTTGCCCAGGCTGGGGTGCAGTGGTGTTATCTCTGCTCACTGCAACCTCGACCTCCCAGGCTCAGGTGATTCTCCCACCTTAGCCTCCCGAGTGGCTGGGACTACAGGTGCACACCATCACACCTTGCTAATTTTTGTATTTTTTATAGACACAGGGTTTCACCATGTTGGCCAGGCTGATCTCAAACTCCTGGGCTCCAGCCATCTGCCTGCCTCAGACTCCCAAAGTGCTGGGATTCCAGGTGTGAGCCACTGTGCCCGGCCCATTTTGATTATTAGTCTAGTCTGTTGGGGCCTAGTACAGGAGCTTGGTCCAAAACAATGGCCTCCTATAATTTTTTTTTTTCCCCGAGATGGAGTCTCGCTCTGTCACCCAGGCTGGAGCGCAGTGGCACCATCTCGGCTCACTGCATTCTCTGCCTCCTGGGTTCAAGCAATTCTCCTGCCTCAGCCTCCTGAGTAGCTGGGATTGCAGATTCCCACCACTATGCGTGGCTAATTTTTGTATTTTTAGTTGAGATGGGGTTTCACAATGTTGGCCAGGCTGGTCTCGAACTCCTGACCTTGTGATCAGCCAGCCTTGGCCTTCCAAAGTGCTGGGATTACAGGCGTGAGCCACTGCACCCGGCCTATAATTTTTATATAACAAGAGGAAAAGGAGAAAAAAGAGCTCCTCGAATCCTCTGGAAGCCGCTTGAGATGTGAAATGGGGGCGTCCCGCAGGAGCCAGCTTGTCCAGGGATCAGGACACCCAGGTGGGAGACGGAGGGCTGGACTCAGCACCCGCTGCTTGCTGGCCTAACACCAGCCTGGTCTCTCCCTTCTCCACTGTCCTCTTTGAAGGAGAGCTTTGTCACCTTTTGTGTCCCTTAGAGAAGTGTATGTCCTAATGCCAAAGCATGGAAAGGGGTAAAACAGCCCAGAGAAAGCATTCTCACCTCCAAGCTGTTATCCACAGATGACGTTCCTGCTGTACAGGATCAGAGAGTATTCACAACTATCATTGCACAAACGGAAAAACATTTGTTTCACCTGCCTCTCAAACTCTTTTTTTTTTCCCGACAGAGTCTTGCTTTGTGGCCCAGGATGGAGTACAGTGGCATGATCTCGGCTCACTGAAATATCCACTTCCCAGGTTCAAGCAATTCTCCTGCCTCAACCGCCTGGGTAGCTGGGACTACAGGTGCCTGCCACCACCCCCGGCTAATTTTTTGTACTTTTAGTAGAGACAGGGTTTCACTGTGTTAGCCAGGATGGTCTCAATCTCCTGACCTTGTGATCTGCCCACCTCGGCTTCCCCAAAGTGCTGAGATTCCAGACATGAGCCACCACGCCTGGCCCTGCCTCTTGCTTTTAGAACCAACTGACTCAGTCCTTTTGGTGCCAGAATTTGGAAGGGGCAAGGCCCAAGGGTTGTAGGTGGGTGAGGATCTGTGGGGCAGGAGAGTGCCATGTCTCACGGGGGACCCCAGGACAAATGGGGTCTGACAAATGCAGAGGACCAATGTCCTGGATCCCAGTCCCTGGGCTCTGTACACATCGCAAGTCCTGACTCGGGGACAGAGGAGGTGCTGAGTACTTCTCCACTTGCATTAAAGTGCTCCTTGGCCACAGCAGGAGAAAAAAAAAATCTCTAGTTCCCTCCTAGCCTTGTTCCACCTTGAGATCTTATTTTAGTCCCGAGTTAATCAAGGAAGTCAGGACTTCATGCGAAAAGGGAAGAATGTGCCAGTGTGTTTCAAACACCATATATGCAAATGAGTCAGCAAAGTATGTTGCCGGCAGCCGCCAGAGGTCAAATGTCAGCTTCCACACTCAACAATTATTTTGCTGAAAATACACTGCAAGCAGGGCGGCAGGAAATGAGTTGCAGCAACCTCGATTCTTGTGTGAAAGTTTCCAATTAGGAATTCAAAGAAGTTGTTGTTTAATGAAAAAGTGAAACGAATGCCTTTTATGTGCCTCCCCACTTCCTTGGTGGTCCCTGGTTCAGGGCTGGATCCATTGCCGGGAATATGGATGTTATTTAGTTCACCCGAGAGCAAGCAGAATCTGATGTAATGGAAAGGAAGTTGATCAGATCCTCAGGTTTTGGGGTTGGCAAACTATTGCCTGGGCCAAATCTGGCCCACAGCTTGTTTTTGTAAATAAAGATTTATTGGAACACAGCCATGCCCATTTGTTCACATTTGATCAATGGCTGCTTTCACAGTACAAGGGCAGAGTTGAGTAGTTGGGAGAGAGACCATGTGGCCGGCAAAGCCCAAAATATTTACACCATGGATCTTTATAGAAAAAGTCTGCTAACCCATGCTTTAGTTCATCCATTTTTAGTTTTCCTAAAATGGGACCCCTTTGAAAATATAGTGAAAGCTCTCTATGTATCCCCTTTTGGAAAAATGCATTACTTCCTGGTTAAGCGTGCTCACATATAACTTTAACTAGACTCTTCCACAGGGCCAGAGACCATCGTAGTGTATTCTGGACCCCTCACAGGAATAGTTTCTGATGGTGTGAAGGACATCTTCCACACTAACGACCCCCCTCCCCACCCACTGTACTGGTGCTAGTTGCAGTACAGCAAAAGCAACCTTGGATTACAGATGAAGAGACATAAGTTGTCTTGTGTCTGCCACCCTTATGCTGTGTGACCTTAAGTAAGTCACTTTACTTCTCTGAGCCTTGGTTCCCTCAAGTGTCAAATGAGGAGTCCAAAATATATGACTTCTTAAGGATCTTTCTGGCTTTAAGTTTCTGTGATCTCCAAGGGTCTGGAATTTATTTCTGGAGCTAAGGAGAGAGAAAGGTTGTGATTTATATATTTTCAAAACTTCTGAATTTGCTTGGCCACCCAGAGAGGTCTGTGGCAGTTAATTTAGTTAATTCCAAGCTGGGATTTGATTACCACACTGGATACTTGGCATCTGTTGGAGAAAACTCTGCCATGCCCCTGCCTTCACCCTGGCCAGCCATCCTGGTCGCCACATGGGAGCCGCGCAAGAGAGTGTGAGCATACTCGGTTCAGCCCATCAGAGCTCTGGAAAAACAGAGCCCACCACCTTCCTGTGGAATGTCCACAGTAACGCCTTCCATCAGAAAGAACATGCAAAACTTAACTTGCACAGATATGATCTGTTAGGCAAACAGCTGTTGAATTTGTGTTGCTTTTGGTTTTAAAATGAGAATAAATATGTGCATACTTTCTTTTATTTTAATTTTTTTTGAGGTGGAGTCTCGATCTGTCACCCAGGCTGGAGTGCAGTGGGGCGATCTCGGCTCACTGCAACCTCCACCTCCCTAGTTCAAGTGATTTTCCTGCCTCACCCTCCTGAGTAGCTTGGATTACAGGCACGTGCCACTACTAAGGCCCAGCTAAGTTTTGTATTTTTTAGAAACAAATTTTTACTATATTTCTCAGGCTGGTCTGGAACTCTTGACCTCAGGTGATCCACCCACCTTGGCCTCCTAGAGTGCTGGGATTATAGGCATCAGTCGCCGTACCCAGCCTGTGTGTGTATATTTTCTGATCCTAAGTATGCTTCATATGTATTGTAGGCAATTTTAAGAAATACAGAAAATGTGAAGAAAGTAAAAATCATCCCCAGATCCCACTCTGCAGAGGTGACCGCTGTCAATGGTTTGATAAACCTCTAGGTGTCTCTTTTATGAACACACACTCACAATAACATTTTTACATACATGGGCTACACATGTTATATCAGCTCCTACTTTTCATCAATCAAAACGATCCATGTGAATATCTTCCTATGGCTTTGGATGTAGATTTCCAACATTATGTTTAATGGTTGCATAGTATTTGATTAAATATACTGTAAGTCACTGACTCAATCACATCTAGATTGTTTTTACTTTATTTATTTTTTGTATTTATTTGCCACACTGTGATGACTAGCTGTGCATTTTTTTCTGGTGGCTCAGCTGAGAATAAATTCCTAGTTTTAAAATTAATAAGACAGAAGGTACTTATGAATAATTGTAATGTGAAGGGTCAAATTTCCTCCAGAAAATGTATAACACTAAACATCTGCCAACAATAAGGACAGTGGCCGTTTCCACACTGTCTGGCCAACACTAGCCATTGCCAATATTGAAAGTTTTGGCCAGTCTGATAGGTTAAAACTGATGTTTTATTGCTGTATTGATTTGCCTTTCCTAGATCATTTTACCTTTGAATGGTACTGTTTACGGTTAAATAGAGGCAAAAATAATGACTTCACGTGAGGATTTCATTACTACATGAGGAATTAAGACTGGCACGAAGGCAGACATATGTTACGCAGAAAGCCATAGAGCCAGGTGCCCAGCACAGAAGAGTTTGATAACCCTTGGAGGGTAATAATATTTTGTTGATTGATTGATGGACTCAATGGTGACTACTTTGAGGAACTGGTTCAATGGCATCTAGAAGCCTGCATGGCTCAAGTCATAAAGGATGACAGGATGACATTTGCCTATAACTGCAAGGCCACTTGCAGGCAGAATGCATTTCCAATGTCTTGTTGATGGTTCTGCCCTGTGCAAGATCCGCTTGATCGAATCTACCTGACCTCCCTGGCTCAAGGGATCCTCTTGCTTCAGCCCCCTCCAAGTAGTTGGAACTACAGGCCTGCACCACCACACCCAGCTAATTTTGTATTTTTAGTAGAGATGAGGTTTCACCATGTTGTCCAGGCTGGTCTCAAACTCCTGGACTCGCCCAATGATCTGCCTACCTCGGTCTCCCAAAGTACTAGAGTTACAGGCATGAGCCATGGTGCCTGGCCTCCCTTGGTCTTGAATGGGTCTGCCCATTTCTTTCCTTCCTGGGATAGGAAGATGACAGCTTCACTTCAGCCAATGTCACCAAGAATTTCTCTCCCTTCCGGGATTGGAAGGTGACAGCTTCATTTCAGCCAGTGCAACCAAGAGAGCCTTCGGAAAAGCCAGAAGATGCCTAATGCTGCCTGTGACCTTGTGCAAGGGGTAAACAGAAGCCCTCCTGGGACGATGGTGGAGAAATTGAGAATATAGAGTGGCAACTCTGCCCTGCCGGCTTCCGTGGTGGACTCTTGCCATGAGGACCAGCCAGGGTGGGAGAGGCCCACTGCAGGGAGCAGCTCCTTCCAGGGCTGGCGCGCAGTGGTTTCCTGCCTTGCTAAATGACCGTTGCTTGGTGGTGATGATTCATGGCATTTGGAAAGTGTGGCTGTGTTCGGAACAGGGAAGTGAAAAAGAACACAGCCAAGGTCAGTGCAGGACAGGATAGGGGCTGTTACAAAATGTGCAGCTTTACTCTGACAAATGCAGCGGGTCAGGAGCCACGGTAAACTCGGTCCTGGTGGTTCACACCGCGTGCGTGGCGCCGTGCTTGCTCTCCTTTAGAGCGTCAGCTTTTCCGAGTGTCGGTCACTAATTGGTCCCTTGGAAGCGGCTGCTGGTCTTGGCTGAGCGGCTGTGGGTAGGAGGAAGTGGATGGGTGATTCAGTGAGTGTCTGCTTCCTCTCTGACTCAGGATTGGATCTGTTTCTGAGGGTGGTGCCAAGGGGCACAGTGTGGCTTTAGCTAGATTCTTTGAACTTGGAGTCAGACTTGAGGCTCTGACCCCTTGTAGCTGCTGGCCCTGCCTTGACCCCTTTAGATGAGTGAGGGGGTTTAGCTAGATCCTATGACCTTGCTCCAGGTTGGGTCAGCCCTTCTGATCTGAGGCCTTCCTGTGGTTTCAGTGGATAGAGGCCAGCGACATGGAGAGCTGAGACAACTCCTGGATCTGTGCCCACCTCAAGGGCTCCCTTCTTTTTGGGAATTGCATTTGGGGAGCAGCATGGTTCTGAGGGGTTCCACCTAGGCAGGTGCTAGACTGATGGAGGAGGCATTTGAAGGAGGAGGTAGTTTTCTTGCGGTCCATTTGTCCATTTAGCCAATGATACAATAGGAGAGGCCCAGGTGGGGGGCTGAGACATTCCGAAGTGAAAAGCCAGGATTGGCTTTTTATTCCAGAGCATGAGTTTTCCAAGGATCTGTTGCTAGTGTGCTGTCTGAACAGCCATCGCTGCCGACACGTAAAAGCTGTTCTAAGAAACACTCCAATTATTCAATTATTCAGATAATTGCTTGTGCCTAAGACCGTCTAACCCTAAAAGTGGAGTGCAGACTTAAGAGTTGGAAGCCCTCTGCGAAACTGTTACAGGTGTTCTGTGTTCTGATGCCCTCTGTCACCTTGGACAGTGGTCTCTTTTTCCTGTCCGTTCTCTCCCATTTCCTCTTTTCTCCCTCTATCTCCTCCCATTTCCCTGGGTAGAGCAGAGGTTCGGCTGTTCTAGTTCAGGCAAGATGACCAGCATCTGGTGGCTGCCATATTCAGTGAGGACTCTATTAGCCACTTGAGAGAGAGAAATGCAAGTCAAACCAGCTGGGGCTTTTTTTGTTTTTTGTTTTTTGAGATGGAGTCTTGCTCTGCCACCCAGGCTGGAGTACAGTGGTGCAGTCTTGGCTCACTGCAACCTCCACCTCCTGGATTCAAGCGATTCTCCTGCTTCATCCTCCCAAGTAGCTGGGATTACAGGAGCCTGCCACCACGACCAGCTAATTTTTATATTTTTAGTAAAGATGGGGTTTCACCATATTGGCCAGGTTGGTCTCGAACTCCTGACCTCGTGATCCGCCCACCTCAGTCTCCTAAAGTGCTGGGATTATAGGTGTGAGCCACCACGCCCAGCCCAGCTCGGGCTTTTTTTGAGATAGAGTTTCGCTCTCGTTACCCAGGCTGGAGTGCAGTGGCGCGATCTTGGCTCACCTCAACCTCTGCCTGCTGGGTTCAAGCAGTTCTCCTGCCTCAGCCTCCTGAGTAGCTGGGACTACAGGCGTGCACCACCATGCCCAACTAATTTTTGTATTTTTAGTAGAGACGGCATTTCACCATATTGGCCAGGCTAGTCTCGAGCTCCTGACCTCGTGACCCGCCCACCTCAGCCTCCTAAAGTGCTGGGATTACAGGCATGAGCCACCACGCCCAGCCCAGCTCAGGCTTTTAAAAGGGGGCTTTGTGTGACCCCAGATACCTGCAACTGGGACCCAACACTGCCACATGCTCTCTCTTTTCTCACGCCCCAACTTCCTCCGAATACTGATCTAAATCTCTTTGCTAAACTTCCTCTCCATGGCAGGTAATGCGGACAATGGCAGCTTTTGCTCGTTGCGCCTCGTGACTTCACCACCAGAGAGGGACAGAGAGAGGCCTTCATAGGCTTCACCGGGGCCAGGTGACTGTCATTGGCTCAATCACTGCGGCCTGGGAAGAGCTGAACTGATGGCTGCTCACATCTGGACTCTGATTTGTGCTGGGGAGGGAGAACTTTCCAGAAGAAGGGGCCCCTGTCCTGGGAGACATACAGTGGAGCCCACCACCCTGGTGTTGAGAGCTAGTCTCAAGTCCTAGGGTGCAGTGGGCCCTCCCCCCGTAGCCTCTGCTTCCCCTGCCTGGCAGGGAGGGGCATGGGCTGGGGGAGGGGTGGCATCTGTCCAGAGAGCTCGTTGTTTTCTGGCTTGAAAATCCATAGGAAAATGGGGATTTTTCTCAGCTCCTTATTTTTGGAGTGGGGGCAGCAGCTGTGTGATTTTTCTGAGCGGAATGCCTTGGAGGATCCAAGCGAAGGAGTGAAGGAACAACAAAAGAATCATTCTCAGAAGCATGGCAAAAATGAAACCAAGTAAAAACCCCATAAAAATCCCTGTGGGGCAGAGGAAATACCAAGCCAGTGTTTTTGTGCTGCAGATTCTGTAATAAAGCAAAGATTCACGGTTAGGCTGTGCAACTTGCTTATGTTTGGACTGGAGGGAGAATGTGCAGGAAAAGGATATAAAGAGTTATCCAAGAAAGGGAGATGTCCCAGTGTGCATTTGTGTCGTGTGTTGCTGCAGTTCAGGAGCCGACTAAGGACTGGGGTTCATGGGGAGCCTGAAAGAGACACTGGACAGGAACTGGGTCAAAGTTTGTGCACAGCTGCCAAGATCAGATGACTGTCAGCTGGGCCTGCCCCCTGCTGCCGCTGCTCGATTGCAGGAGGAACTCTGACCTCAATTTAGTCACCAAAACACCGGTCTGGAAAGCTCTTTGAAGATTGATTAAATAAACACTCACAGCACAGATAATCATAATTGAGTGACGTAGCTAAATTATCTGCTGTGAGTGGAAGAATGCACTGATGAGAAATCTCACAGGCATGTTCCATCTCTGTTCCTCTAATTTGGCTTCCTTACTTAGGGGTGCAGTTCTGGGCACTGGGAGTGTTTTGAGTTCAGGGCATGGTGTGGAGGATGTGGAAACTTTCACTGTCATTTGGCAGGGTGACACGATCCTGGGCACAGAACACCACCCGTCACCGCACTGCAGCTGGTGTGGCCTGTGGCAGGTAGCGCTGTCTACACAGCTGACCTGAGATGCTGCCTGTAGGGGCTTTCAGTTCTGCTTTGTGGCTGTGGGCTGCTGTGAGCCCACTTTGGGAGAGGGCTCACAGCAGGCATGGGAGAAGACCTGGATTTCATCTGGGAGTGCCTTGCCTCTCTGCACGATGGTTCTGCTCTGGGCAAGAGCTGGTGAGCTTCCTCTGGGGGGCATGAAACAGTGGCCACGTTAGTTCCCTAATGATCTCTGCAGCTCCATGGGAGATAGAGATGGGAGTGGGCTGTCAGCTGTGGACTCAGCTGCTGGACTCAGTATGCCTGGAGTCTATTGAGTCCTCTGGATTCGGGGAGCAGTTTTGATGTTCATTCAATGCATTCATGATTGATCCATCCACCTATTCACTCACTCACTCACCAGGGCTATCATTTCATCATTCAGTCACATTGAGATGAAGTGTCTCCCACCTTTTCTCTCTCTTGCCTGGCACAGTGCCAAGCTCCTGCCAGTGCTCTATACATTTGTTGAGATCTCTTCCTGCTCTGCCTTTGTTATGGTTGAATCTCTAACCCCCAGGACCTCAGAATGTGACCTTATTTGGTGGTAAGGTCTTCATTATTTATTTAATTTTTGATATTGAGTCTCGATCTATCACCCAGGCTGGAGTGCAGTGGCATGATCTCAGCTCACTGCAGACTCCGCCTCCCAGGTTCAAGTGATTCTGTTTCCTCAGCCTCCTGAGCATCTGGGATTACAGGCATGTACCACCACGCTGGGCTAATTTCTGTATTTTCAGTAGAGATGGGGTTTCACCATGTTGGCCAGGCTGGTCTCAAACTCCTGACCTCAGGTGATCACTTTGGTGATCCCAAAGTGTGAGCCACTGTACCTGGCCAAAGAGGTGATTAAGTTAGAATGAGGTCACAAGGATGGGCCCTAATCCAATATGACTGGTGTCCTTCTAAGAAGAGGAGACGAGGACATAGACACACACAGAGGGAATCCTATCTGCGGACACAGGTGAAGATGGCCATTTGCAAGCCAAAGAGAGAGGCCTCAGAAGAATCCAACCCTGCTGGCACCTACACCTCAGACATCCTGCCTCCAGACGGTGAAGAAATAAAGTTCTGTTGTTGAAGCCAGTCTGTAGTACTACATTATGGCAGCCGAGGAAACCGGTGCAGCCTCTCAACACGTTCACTACACACACAGTCATCTGCAGGTTATTCTAGACCATCTATAGACAGAAGGAAAGAAGTACAGGAAAAGAGGAATAGGAACGAGCTCATCTTTTCTTCATTTTCTCCTCCCAAACCCTCCCTACTCGGCCTCTCCTTACCTCTTCCGCCAGCAGAAAGCAGAAACTTAGGGGGAAATGAAACGAGCAGTGATACCACCCTACAGAAGCTCTGGAATAGAATGGACACCTTTCAGTATAGAATCAGAAGCATCATTTTCTTCTGGCTGTCCCCGCCTCTCCAAGTTTGTTTTTAGCTCACATGTATGCACACGGCCAGAACACACACATGGCCTGACGGAGCAGCCTCGTTTGTGCGTCTTGGGAAGACTGGAAACAGGGACCCCAGCTGCTGTGGACACGCTGTGACTGTGTGGCTGGCAGTGCGTTTGCCAATGTTTGCCAGTCCCAGCTTTATGGGGCATGGTGGCTGGAAAAGGCTCCAATAAAACGATTCTCTGGGGCACGAATGATGTCACTTCTTGCCCTTTGTGTGTACAAATGATGCCAATGTTGTGGTTCCACGCTGTTTCTACAGGAAGACTGTCCTTTGATTTATGGCCCTGGCAAATGGCTGTGTGCTCTGATCTCTTTATCTGCAGGAATCACGAGCTCATTTCATTGCGGAATCATCTTGGGATCTCTGGAAACACCTCGGAGTCTTCAAACCTATTAAGAAGCCAGGCCCGTTTAAAACTGGCTCAGTATGGAAGACTCGATGCTTCTCTTTCTTCTACAGTATCTACCATTTTGGATCAAAGATATTTTTCACCGCACAGCACAATAATAATCCTGTCCTGTTGGTCCTTTTGCAATCCTGGCTTAGTTTACCGATTGTAAAGGGAACTGGGATTCCAGGAGCTCAGTGTTGACCAACGGGTCCCATGTTGCATAGGATTGTGTCCCCAGAGGACTTTGGCCACGATGTGACTGCCAGTGTGGCTGCAATCAGCTTCTTTGTGCATGCTGGGGAGTGAAATTTGCATGTCACAGTCACTTTTCCCTCGTATTAATAGTGGTGTTTCTGAAGTCCAGTGGCATTTCTTCATTTAATGTCGGTGTTAAAACAAGCTTCCCTTTCTTTTCTATGTCTATTCCAGTGATGATCTGAGGGCCAGCCCAGCAAGAGTGTCCCAAAAGCCCCCTATGCTCAGCCCGTCCTGCCCACTTCCTCCTGCAGTGCCTTCCTTTCTTGGCCTCCATTTCTTCCCCTCAGCCCTGCCTTCTTCCTCTTGCTCCCCGCTTATTGCCAAGCAAAATCGTCTTACTTGATGGGACCTTGAGTGTCCCCTACTCTTGAGGTTAGCTGCGTTTTAGATGAGTGACTCCTGAATATCCTAAGCTTTCATAATCCAAGGAAATTATCTCCCAATGCTTGAATGGAGCCAAGGTTTTCTCCCTGGACTGGCTGGGCAGACAGGTGTACTCTGCTTACTCACATAACCAGGCAAGGTGATCTGCCTGGTTCTAAGCAGCATCCCCTCCTCGGTGTGTGTCTGTCTGCATGTTTGGCTGATGTGCACATGCCTTCTCAGGTAGGTCTGGGGTGATGGCAGGCTCCTATTACTCAAGGATATTTATTATGTATCTTGCTGCAAGTGGAGACTGACATGGGCTCTTGGTGCCATCTCACTGCCACCTTCTCCTAGCCCCAGAGCTATAATGACTAGCTAGCCAATGAAAACAAAAAAAAACTACAGCTCTATATGCGTTCAAACCCTTGCTCTCTTCTGTGCTTTCATTTCATAAATGTTGGTACATCCAGAGAACTGAACTGAGCCCACAGCCATGTACATGCTTTTCAGTGACCTGATCACTTCCAATCCGCTCCAGCCAATGAGGATTCAGAGTAGTGACCCTCAGATAAAAGGCTGCATTTGGCATTAGTCATCCGTGGAGACATCCAGCCCACTTGGTCTGTGTTAAGTGCCTGGTTCCTGTAAATATTGACAGTTAGAAACGATCCCAAGAGCTACCACGCAGTGATCTAGAAGGCAATGTACACGAACATGACCAGTGATTAGGCAATGCTTATTATTTGCTAAGATTCAGCCACTGATAAATATCACCCCATTATCTCTCTTCCCAACAGTGGCTCATTTACTTGTGTATGACTCATAGTTGATATTTTATGGGGTCTGATTCAGCAAGGAAAGTTTGCTGCAATAGAGAATGACATCCAAAGCCACTTAACTTCTAGGATACTGGCTTCTCAACAAGAGTGGCCTGGAAAAGCTAAAGGGGGAGTCTTCATCATTAAGGAACTAAAGGGGGTATGGAGGCATATAGAGCAAAAGAGTGTTTGTCACCAGTCAAAGCCGATGTGTTAAAACCCACTTATCCCCATAGGCACACTTCCGTTACAGTTTATCTATGGATGCCAGTGACCTGCAAGAGGCTCTTTCTCCCTGTTCAAGTGACTTCGGGCTTGTTAGCTCTACCTCAGAGAAAGTGCCAAAATAAGCCTCTGCCCATGCGGAAACTGATTTTACCTTTTGCTCTCCCTTTCTTTTCTCTCTTTCTTTCTCTCCCTCCCTCCCTCCCTCTTTCTTTCTTTTCTTTTCTTCTTCCCTCCCTTCCCTCCCTCTTTCTGAGCCTCACTCTGCCATCCAGGCTGGGTACAGTGCCACAATATTGGCTCACTGCAACCTTCGCCTCCCAGGTTCAAGCAATTCTCTGCCTCAGCCTTCTGAGTAGCTGGGATTACAGGCACACGTCACCACACGGAGCTACTTTTTCTTGTACTTTTAGTAGAGATGGGGTTTCACCATCTTGGCCAGGCTGGTCTTAAACTCCTGACCTCATGATCCACCCACCTTGGCCTCCCAAAGTACTGGGATTACAGGCCTGAGCCACCGAGCCCCGCCTGCTCTCCCTGACTGCTTAAAATAAACGTATCATTACCTGAATGTCTACTGATGGTTTCCGATGGTTTTGACCGCTTGGTTTGTTGAGCTTTATGATGTGCTGGAACTTTGAATGTGAACTCTAGTCTTTATGAATGCCCTTTGTTTATTGCCTACATTTGTGGTGGGCTGAAGGTCAGAATCAAGCTTTTCAATAGGTGAGTTTTGAACATGGGCCTTGACAGACTGTGTGCCACTGAAAAGCGCTGTCCTGAGCTGAGGGCATACACACACACACACACACACACACACACACACACACACGGCTGTCGCCCTCTTGCATAATGGCTTGGATTTACTCTATGCTGCCCCACAACAGGAGCTCTGCTTGTGAGGACCTGTGTCTCCACGCAGGTCCGCACAGCACCGTGAAGGAGGCATGGATTACCTTAATGGGAGCCACTCTTTGCCACTATCTGTATGACTTTGGGCAAATTACTTAACTGCTCTAAGCTCAGATTCCTTATTTGTAAACTAGGAATAATGATACCTACCTTGCCAGCTAATGTGAGTAGAGGTGATGTATTTAACACACATGGCTCATAAAAATTGCTCAGTAAATTGCAGCGATCTTCAGCACCAAGCCACTGTAAACACTGCTGCTGCCAACAGTAAGAAGGGGCCTAACAGAGAAGCCAGAAGTGTTACAGACATTGTATTAGCCCACCAAGGAGGAATTATTATCCAAGGCTTGGACTCCAGCCAGCCAGGACTAGAGAGCGTGCCTTGGCTGCTCCCTGTGCCAACCTGCAGGGACATTGGAGGTCATGGTTGTGTGTGTGTTTAGTGGAGGCTGGCAACTTGCTGTGTCAGGTGGCCACGAGGGCATCTGCTTCATCTTTGCCCCCATGACGGGAGCACAGACTGGTCGGGGTGCTGTTAACCAAACAGCTTCTCAACGCCCTTGCTAAACCACCTGGCAGTGGCTGAGGGCTCTGACTTTTGTTCAGGTAGATCATACGCCTGCTGAGTTGCAGAGTTCAGCATGTTCTGGAGCTTGTTGCTATTCTATATTTTTAGTGGCATGTCCATGGGTGGTTAATAGGAATCCAGTCTGTTGGGATATACTGGCATGGGGGTCCAGGGGGCATGAAGAGTGGGCAAGAAGCTCACGTTGACAGCCAGCTCTGCTCTGTCCTGGTGATCAGAGGGTAAAGAACTGTGTTCAAGCAGAAGCACCTCCCCCAAGGTCCCTCCCACCTCACCCTCTCGACCTCTCAGGGAAACGTCTTACACGAGATGGGGATATTTCAAATCATGCCCCTGCAGGATTGTTTTTATTAAATGCCTATCTGTGGTGTTGGGGCTGTAACAGCATGTTTGGAAGAAAGAATAATTCAGTAGAGCATTAAGTAGATCTTGAAGGAGAGAGAATTCCCTGAAGTGACCAAAAAATGACTAAGGTGCGTTTCTAGGAGGAGAAATGCGAGGTGGAGGAAAAGGATCCCTGTGATGATACTGAAAAGAGCCTGCTCGGCTTTAGCAACAAGAGCTGTGAGGCACAAGTGCTTCAGTCGGGTCAGGCGGAGGTTCCATGCTCTTCTCTTGAAGGTGAGAGAAGGCCCTTGGAGGCCACCAAGGACAGGCCTGTTGGCATCACTCTGGCAACCTGAGTCCCCTAATGTCCAGGAAAACTGGAGTGTGCTTCCTCAAGAGCCCAGCGGTTACCCATGAAGGCTGGGCCCAGAAGCACGAAGGAAGTGCCCTCGAAGCCTAGGGATGCCAGATCTTCCCTTCCCTCCCGCAGTTTTCACCGGACGGAAGGCGCAACGGGGAGAAGGTAGCTAGGCCAGCTTTTGCTGCATGGGATCAGAGCCATTCCTCCGTCAGCCCCCTCGGGGGTCTCTGCACAGTAAGTCAGCTGGAGAGCAACTGTCTCCTCTCAACAGCGGCCAAGGCAGGCAGAAACTACAGTGGAGGTGAGACTTAGGCAGGCAGGGCCACCAAAGGGCCCACTTTGCCAAGTTGGAGTTACACATGGTTGCTCCTGGTTGGATACATCCACTTCAAGTCTTCCTACACCCTTCGGGTCCAGGAGTTTCTTCTCTGGTGCCCCAAAGAGTCGACATACCCTTAGCCCAGTTCCTGCTTCCTGGGGTTGCTATGAGAACCAGCCAAGATGATGTGTGTCAGACACTCACAGTGTCTAGCACATGGCAAGTGTCCAAGCATGTCACCGAGCGTCACCATCATCAGTCATCATTATGCCAGACTCGTGGTTTGGGTTTACACTTTAGAAGTCTGTTCTCTTCCAAACTGATCCAGCAGCTACCCCTGTCCACCTCCAAAAAAGTTTCAGCTCCAGGCCGGGCACAGTGGCTCATGCCTATAATCCCAGCACTTTGGGAGGCCGAGGCGGGCGGATCACGAGGTCAGGAGATCCTGGCTAACATGGTGAAACCCTGTCTCTAGTAATAATACAAAAAAATTAGCTGGGTGTGGTGGCACGCGCCTGTAATCCCAGCTACTCAGGAGGCTGAGGCATAAGAATCGCTTGAGCCCAGGAAGCGGAGGTTGCAGTGAGTGGCAACAGAACAGACTTCATCTCAAAAAAAAAAAAAAGTTTCAGCTTCCTTTTGCTTTGTTTTCTAAACCAATTCATTCCTGTAATTCATTCACTTGCTCATTTGTTCATCTACTCAACCCTTATTACATTAATGAGAAAGTAATCTCTGTTTTCACCATTACTTTTAGTGGCAAAAACTGTGGTTACTTTTGCACAACCTAATATCTGCTGTGTGCTGTGCTCTCATGTTACCTGCTTACAACGCTGCTACGGAGCTGCCTCTCCCCCAGTACACACATACACACACACACACACACACACAGAGGTTCTTTTTCAGGTTCCAGGTCTAATTTCTGAGCAGATTCATGTGACCTTGCTCCATTTCCCTGTGCATTTTTTTTCCCATGGCGGATATGCTTTTCACATGAACCTGGTGTCTGTGGCATTTAGTGTTTAGAGGCTTTGGTTTGCTCCCTGTTCTAAGGTCCTCTGACCCCCTTGCTGTCTAGATCAGGGAAGGGGTGAGGGGGAGGCCAGTACACTCCACATGGAGAAAACCAGGCCCGTGTGTACTCTGGGTCTGCTCCTTCCTCCGCCCACCTGAAACCACACTTGCAGTCAGCACGTCAGAACCTGCGAGGTCCAGATAGATTTCTGCTTTTAAAGAGCTGCTTGGGCCGAGAATGTCAGAGACACATTACTCTAGAGACCAAATGGCAATTCACAGCCACAAAGGGAGTGGCCCACTCTACCAATCCTCACCCTGAGACTGTCAGGCCAGACCCCTAGGGTGTCCAAGGCTGCCCCTGTTGAAACAGTGGGGCTGACAAAAGCAATTTGAAGGGGAAAGAAAAGTATTGCAGGGTCAGGTTACAAATGTTTGCCTGGACTTGGATTCCTTATTCTAGAAAGTTCTATGCTAACATGGGGGCAGCTGCTGCTTTGATGAGTAGAGAAAAACAACTCCAGTGGAAGGGGAGGGTGAGTGAGGGGGAGCAGAGCCAGCAGAAATCCTAGCTCAGCAGCCCGGGGTGGGTCCCACGAATACAGTAGCCAGGGAGCAGGGCGCATGCTCTCCAGGATCCCATTTCAGGCCAGCTAGAGTGAGGATGTGTTCTTGGCCACAGGAAAAATGTTCCCTCAGACAGAGCTGTGAACCCGGCAGGATGGAGGGAGGACTGCACCGCCAGGTGACTGCACTTCCCAGCAGCCTTTCCCCACTTCCTTCCCTGGGTAGCATGTGTTTTTGTGTTGCCAATTCACCCACCTCCTGCAATATCCTTTTTTTTTTTTTTTTTTTTTTTTTTTTTTATATAAAATCTCATTCTGGCACCCAGGCTGAAATGCAGGGGCACAATCTGGGCGCACTGCAACCACCGCCAC
>CAUYLG010078666.1:0-15467 GCA_963573385.1 Cacajao melanocephalus | reverse complement strand
TTAGTGCTTCTTTCAGGAGCTCTTGTAAGGCAGGCCTGGTGGTGATGAAATCTCTCAGCAATTGCTTGTCCATAAAGGATTTTCTTTCTCCTTCACTTACGAAGCTTAGTTTGGCTGGATATGAAATTCTAGGTTGAAAGTTCTTTTCTTTAAGGGTGTTGAATATTGGCCCTCACTCTCTTCTGGCTTGTAGGGTTTCTGCCAAGAGATACTCTGTAAGTCTGATAGGTTTCCCTTTTTGGGTAACCTGACCTTTCTCTCTGGCTGCCCGTAGCATTTTTTCCTTCATTTCAACCCTGGTGAATCTGAGGATTATGTGTCTTGGGGTTGCTGTTCTTGAGGAATATCTTTGTTGTGTTCTCTGTATTTCCTGGACTTGAATGTTGGCCTGCCTTCCTAGGTTGGGGAAGTTCTCCTCGATAATATCCTGAAGAGTGTTTTCCAGCTTGGATTCATTCTCTACATCACATTCAGGTACGCCTATCAAACGTAGATTAGGTCTTTTCACCTAATCCCATATTTCTTGGAGACTTTGTTCATTTCTTTTCACTCTTTTTTCTCTAATCTTGGCTTCTCATTTTATTTCATTGAGTTGATCTTCAATCTCTGATATCCTTTCTTCTACTTGGTCGATTTGGCTATTGAAACTTGTGTATGCTTTGTGAAGTTCTCGTGCTGTGTTTCTCAGCTCCATCAAGTCGTTTATATTCTTCTCTAAGCTGTTTACTCTAGTTAGCATATCATCTAACCTTTTTTCTAGGTTCTTAGTTTCTTTGCATTGGGTTAGCACATGTTCTTTTAGCTTTGAGAAGTTTGTTATTACCCATCTTCTGAAGCCTGTTTCTGTCAATTCATCACATTCATTCTCCATCAATCTGTGATCCCTAGCTGGTGAGGAGTTGTGATCCTTTGGAGGAGGAGAGGCTTTCTGGTTTTTGGTGTTTTCATCCTTTTTGTGCTGGTTTCTTCCCATCTTAGTGGCTCTATCACCTGTGGTCTTTGTAGTTGGTGACTTTCAGATGGAGTCTCTGAGTGAACGTCCTTTTTGTTGACAATAAGGTTATTTCTTTGTTTCTTGGTTTTCCTTCTACCTGTCAGGCCCCTCTGCTACAGGAGTGCTGGAGGTCCATTCCAGACCCTGCTTGCCTGGGGATCGCCTGTGGAGGCTGCAGAACAGTAAGGGTTGCTGTCGGTTTCTTCTTCTGTTGTCTTCGTCCCAGAAGGGTACCTGCCGGATGTCAGCCTGAACTCTCCTTTATGAGGTGTCTCTTTGGGCATACAGGGGTCAGGGAGCTGCTTGAAGAGACAGTCTGTCCCTTATAGGAGCTCAAGTGCTGTGCTGGGAGCTCCATTGTACCATGCAGAGCTGCTGGGCAGGTACTTTTAAGTCTGCTGCAGTGGAACTCATAACCACCTCTTTTCCCAGTTGCTCTGTCCTAGGAAGGTTGGCTTTATTTATAAGTTCCTGTCATGCTGCTGCCTTTTTGCATAGATGCCCTGCCCCGCATGGAGTAGTCTAGTCACAGTCTGCCAGCAGAGGTGTTGCTGAGCTGCCACAGGCTCTGCCCAGCTGCTGTGTGAACTGCCTCGGTAGTGGCGGACTGCCTCGGTAGTGGAGGTCACCCTTCCCCACACTGAGCTGGACCGTCCTGGGTCCAGCTGCACTTGCTGCGAAACTCTCAATCCAGAGCATTTCAGATTGCTTGTTTTGTCGGGGTGGTACCTGCCAAGCCAGATCGCCTGGCTCCCTATCTCTGCCCCCTCCCTTTCAGTTGAATGGTTGGCTCTGTCTTACAGGCGTTCCAGGCACCAGTTGAAATGGCCACCCAGATTTATGTGAGTTTCTGTGAGCCAACCTGGCACCAGCTGAAACCGCCATACTGAAAACTCATGGCACTTTTCAGTATGGGAATCTCTTGGTCAGTGGGCAGTGAAAATTTGTTTGGAAATGTGGTGGGCACTCACCCTCTGCGTTGCTCTTGCTGGGAACTGCACTCAAGAGCTGTTCCTATTTGGCCATCTTGGATCGTCCTCTTCAAATGCTAATTCTTATAAGAGGAAGCATCTGTTCCATTGTGGTCATTCAGCACCTCATGAAAGTCTTGCTGGCTGGATGAGAAGGAAAATTCTTCAATTCTGTGCCATGAGATCTGAGAAAATGTAGCTACCTTCAGTCCCAGTTACGAACTTGCATGTCTGTTTTCTCCCCATCTAAAAACATTCTTCTTTTTTTATTGTTTTTCTAAGGTTTAGTAGTTTTTCTCTCTTTTGCAATCTTTTATGGTTACCCTTACTGGTGCAAAATGACTATTGTGTTTCGGCTGTGGGGGGATATGAACCCTTTTTATAACAGCCAGTTAGACATTCTGGAAGTCTTTGTGATAAAAGATTTCATAGAAATACAAGGTACTTTGGTAATTGTTCTGTTGGTGCCTTGCATATCTGCATTACAGATTTCTACTACTCTGGCAGTTTCAAGATGCTGATACTATTAGCCACTTTGTGAGGTGTAATTATGGCTTTCTGTGCATGGTTGCCAGCACTCTTATGTCAGATAGTAGCCTTTTGGTTACTCTCTATTTTAAATCAGATCAAATTCTAACCCACTCTCATCCCTCCTCATCCCCCTTCCCAAATAAAATGATAAGCACTGTGAGAATTTGGGAGAAGGATCGGTGGGGTGTTTTAGAGAATGAGTAAACATTTCTATTATTATTTTTGAGTCATCTTCTTATTGCTTCTCAGTATGGTTTACAAAGCGATGCCAAAGTGTAAGCTCTATCTTGCCTCCAACGCTGATTTGCTGCAATGCTTATTTAGGTCGCTAGAAACTGGAGGCTCCTGTGGGTTTCCTTCTGTGCCTAATAATTTCAACAGAGCCAAATGCCCTTTATTTACTACAGTCATAATCAGAGGGTTGCCAGTGTTAAGCAACCATGGAATCTGAGATTGAGAAATGTTTATTGTGCCTCATTAAATTTGAAATGAGTACTTAAAGGTCAGAAATAAATAATCTGTTTATACTTTTGTGACAGTAACTGTAAGTGAATGCTGTGTGTACATATCCTTGACTCTACTCATTTCAGCACACTGGGACACCCCTCTGTTTGCCAAGGCAGTAATATCTGCAACAAAAGAGAACTATGGTAGGTTTCATTGATCACAAACAAGAAAATGATCTATTGTATTGTATCTAATTAGAAAATATCAATATTAGAAGCTAATGCATTCACTATTTCCAAGACGGTCTATCAGTTGATTGTTTTTTTGTCAGCATGATTACATTTTACAGGCTTGAGCAACAAGCTGGTACAAGGGAAATGAATTTAGAATGATATGCCAAAGGCTGTTGCTCCTTCAGTCTTAAATAAGCTCGTAGAGGCAACTGGGTTTTTAGTGGCACATAATATAAATAATGGGACTGGGGTTGGAACTGAATTTGGGGGTGTTGTTTTGGCCTAAAGGCACAAGGCCACCCACCACTTTCTCTCCAAATATTTTGAAAGTCTTTTCAGCTGACAAAGCTTGCTCAATAGAAATTGTACTTTGTACACTCTGTAGGCAGTCAGGGCTCCGTAGCTAGTAAGTGGCAGATAATTGAGGCACTGATAAAATAGAATTTAGCAGAAAGGAATGAATCAGCTCAGGTTCTGAGGGTGCTGGTCCTTCTCTGGGCCAGAAGGGCTCAAAGGTAGGCTGGATCCAGGAGAGCTCATACTGTGGATTCCTGGATCCCCTTGCCTGTGGGAGATTACACACACACACACACACACGTATATGTGTGTACATATATGTATATGTATATCATGTATATGTATATATAATGTATATGTATATATGTATACTCATATGTGTATATATTATGTATATGTATATATGTGTATATTTATTTGAGATGGACTCTCACTGTATTGTCCAGGCTGGTCTTGAACTGCTGGCCTGAAGTGATCCTCCAACCTCAGTCTTCCCATTCACTGGGGTTACAGACATGAGCCACCATGCCCAACCCTCTTGTGGGAGATCTTATATGGGTTTCTTATTGTCGGTTGGACCAGCTTTACCAAATCATAGCTTCTAAAATGGAAACCACTATCATGACTAGTAATCTTACGTCTTAGGTCACCTTCTAACAATGGTTGCTAGTCTCTCTAAAGGACAACCAAAATGGTCACCAAGGTTTCAGAGAACAAAGTGACTCATTTCTGGATCTCTTGCGCTGTGTGACTTGGCCCTCTAGCTAGGTTTGGAGAATGATTTCCAGTTAGTGTGTGCTGGGTTTTTTCTTTGTCTAACTGCTGGATTATACACTCCTGACCCTTTCACCAGAAGTAGCCAAGGAAATCACTCAGAGAAACACAGGGAGGAAGCAGGCTAATCACTTCCCTGATGTTACTGTTTTCTGATTGCTTCCTATCTCAGTAGCAGAAAATGCCAAGAACAGTGCTCCTGGGGTTTCTCTTATTGTCCTTAGTGTTGCCGCATGCTCTAGCTGAGTTAGTACTTAATGCGGCTGTAGCACTTAACCTGTGTGTTTGTTTTCATGGCTCTTTCAGGGGGAAATAACAGTTGGCACTTGCTTGTAAAGCGCTTTGATATTTGGGGATGAAAGGCACTCTGTGCCTGCAAAATAGCTTTAATGTGTTGTAGTTACATATTTGGGAGGGTGATATGACTCCTGAATTTGTTCCACTGGCAAATGCGGTTGAGAGCTATTTGGTTCTCCATTAAGTTCTGGTTACATGGGATTAAAGAGTTTGACTTACATGACTGGATTTTGCATTTTATTTGCTCTCAAATTACTCTTACTCATACTGAGATGTTGTTGATTTTGCATTTGTACATATAACAGTCATTAACTGGTCCCAGAGAGCTTTCTATAAGCAGGTACTATTTCAGAGTGCACTATGCCCCACAAAGGACTTAGAAAAGCTTCGAGAGCCTTCTTCAGAAACCTGTATTTGTTTAATGGTATGGTGTTTAGGCTCGTCTTTCAGCAGGCTTTGAATTGTATGGATTACTGCAGACAGCTGCTAGGTTTCTCAAGGAGGCCTTTGTAGTGAAATTCAAAACTAGGTTGCTCTTCTAAAGGCATAACTTTGACCCAAAGATAAGAGCAAAGAAAGTGCTTTTCCTAAGCCATCTTTGCCACCTCTGGGTAGTGTGACCATATCAATGGTGCCAATGAAACAATAAGAGTGACGACAGGCTGCTAGGAGGGGAATTCTTTCAATTTAATTTGTTGAATGTTAAGCACATGGCCGGTATTTCTCATTAATAGCCCTGTCCTGACAGTCACTAGGATGCTAGAGTTGTTTACCACCTGTAGAAAAGTAGCTGCCACACTGTCAGTCTGTGACTCAGAGGTCTACATTCTGGTGAACCCTCATCTTCTCACAGAAGGGTTACCTACTTGGGTTTGGGAACACTATCATATGTTGTCACCACCATTCCCAGAGATGTGGCAGGACTGATAGAGTTAGATAGGCAGAAAGCACTTAACTGTGCCATCTTTTCCCTTTCAGCTATATATAGGCTATTGTGTATTTATAAGGTAGCAGTTGGGAGTACTAACAGTGAACAAATTGTAACTGCAGAAGGCAGTGGGCAGAATGGATGCTTTCTGAAGAAGTAGAACCATCTTGGCCTAATGAACTTGGTCACCTGCCTTAATTGTGATAAGTAGCCTTATTCTTAATCCCATCCATCTCTTCTCTGATCATTCATCGATGCATTACACAACACATGCTAAGTGTCTAGCATTGTGGCAGATGGCACAGGGACCTCAAAAGAGAGCTTCCAGTCCCGTTGAGAGATGAGCTGACACACTACACATGAAATAATAATAGAACCTGAGGAAATGCATAATTACGTTGTACAGTCTGTATACAAAGTGCTGAGAAAATGCTAAGCAATGTGGGATAATCAGTGATGGAGATATATTAGAAATGAGGGTAATTAGATGGCTTGGGTTGGATGACTGCTTAGCTAAGGACTTCATTTAGATTTAATGCTAATTGCAACAAGGAGGTACTGTAAGGTCTTGAAAAGAGAAGTGATGTGATGAAAATAGTGGGTGAGGAAGATTATCCAAACAACATTTCGCAGAATAGGCTAGAACAAATGAAGGTGAGAAAACAATGGCACAAGGTGATGAAGGCTGTGGAAATGGAGCGTAAAGGACAGACATATGAGCTGTTTCTAAGAACTTTATGAATTGTGTAACCTATTTGATAGAATAGGGGGGTTTCTTGCCTTTTTTTGATGTGAGTTATGTACATATGACACATATGAGGGCCAAATTCTCCTATGTGAGTCACTTATGGTCATCAGGCTATTAGGGTGTTATTTACTTCTACAAAGTAGCAGTGCAGTTCTCCAAGTTGCACTCCAGTAGCCTGCATACAAGTATATGCACGTATCTGCAGATAGGTAGGTGCCAGTCTGTGTGTGTGTATTTAGCTAAATGTCTGACATTTGATCATCTCTGGTCAAAGATCCATTAGTTTGTGAGCCCCTTGAAGGTGCAGGCTAGGCCTTTTTTTTTTTTTAAATTGTACTTTAAGTTCTGGGGTACATGTGCAGATCTTGCAGGATTGTTGCATAGGTACCCACATGGCATGGTGGTTTGCTGTCTCCATGCCCCCGTCACCGACATCAGGCATTTCTCCCAGTGTTATCCCTCCCCAACCTCCCCACTCCCGCTGTTCCTCCCCGAGTCCCCACCCCCCAACAGACCCCAGTGTGTGACGTTCCCCTCCTTGTGACCGTGTGTTCTCATTGTTCATCACCCACCTATGAGTGAGAACATGTGGTGTTTGGTTTTCTGTTCTTGTGTCAGTTTACTGAGAATGATGGTTTCCAGATTCATCCATGTCCCTACAAAGGACACGAGCTCATCAGGGTTTAGCTCATTCTTACTGGATAGATAAATGAATAAATTAAGAATCACCTTGTTTTAGAAGCCTAGAATTGTTGGAGCTTGAAGGCAACACGAAGTCCTTTTGGTTATTCTCATTTTAAATATAGATAAATTAAGGACTCAAGAGTGTTACCGTGATTTATTCAAGGTCATCAGTAAGTTAGTGACAATCCTAGGGAGAGAATCCAGCTGTCCCCACTATACCACATTGCTTTCTGTAGTCAAACTGTACGTGTGTGTGTGTGTGTGTGTGTGTGAGAGAGAGAGAGAGAGAGAGAGAGAGAGAGAGAAACAGAGAGACAGAGAGAGAGGAAGAGAATTAGGGCTGGCATGCATGGGGAGCATATAACTGACAATAAGTGTGGTTAGTAGGAGTTTACCTAGCTTGTTTTCTAGTTCAGGGCAAATATGAACTTTCTAATGATGGCAGATGGGGGTGGTGCCTTTTATTCCATCTTCACTAATTCCTGCTTCAGCTGCTGCTGTCTGGACAGATGAGTCTTTGAATATACATTTTAGCTGGAGGCATGTCGGCTTTATTTTTATATAGAATTTACATATTCATTTTTTATGTGTTGAGGGTAGGAAGTAGGCAAAAACCATTTATTATCTCATTTCCAAAAATCATCTTTGTAAGGAGATGGCCATTTGAACATCTAAAACAGCAACCAGCTTTAGAAAAGGTTATGAGTCTTTTCATCATTGGTCAATAGGCACAATTATCACTATTGGAAGTCAGCAGTTAAAAAAAGAAGCAGCATTTTATAATCACTTTGTTGTGTAGCTGATATGGGATTCCAGTTTTCCTGTTTTGATTGCTAAAATGACTTAAGACTTAAAAACTTTTAAAAATTAGCTAGTAAATTACAGTTATAATGCCTTTCAGCTTGATGAGACCTTAAAAGTGTAACTTGAAAGTATCATTCATTTTCAAATGAAAATCTAAAGATTTGAGTAAGCTCTGTTTTAATCCCAGTGTCTGCAACCTTATTTTTGCTTGGTATAGTGACCTGGGATTTGTGTCACTGGGAAAAGAGTCTAATCCTGGATATCTGCATTTATTGGGCTTCTTTTTCCTTAGGGTTGAAGTCTCTTTGGTGATAAATGTGGTGCTGAGAGAGCTGCAGTCACTCTTCTAGAGACGAGGGCACGATTCAGTGAACTGTAAAAGTAATGCAAAATGACAATTAAAGTAGGGCATTCTCTGGTACCTTGCGGGCCTGACAAAGTGGAAGTATTTGACTTCTGATATGCCAGACTTATTAACATAGAAATATAATAACATATTCCCCACCCAAACATCTTACTAGAAACCTCCCATATCCAGAAGGGAGCTGAGAACAGCAGGTAGTAAGTAAAGCAAGCTCCCAAGCAGCTAACAAACAAACACACAAACAAAAACCAAAACACTGCACAGAAGTCCATATATTAAAGAGTGTGTAATTTCCCCCTTTAGGGCCACAACATCTCAGCCCTCTATGCAGAACTTTACAACATTTTTTTTCTTGACATAAATATAATTATATAGTTTTCAATAACACAGTAGAGTAAAAGTGTCAAACTTGAAACGGAAGAAAAGCTACTTTTGTTACACCAACGACACTGAAAAGTTAAAAACACTGTGTTTAATAGAAGGTTGGTGATGATCGTATGTTAAAAATTAAAGACAAGAAAAAGAACCACAGCAGTTTGGGGTTATTGAGTATACAGGCAAAACCTGCATGGTGTAATAATTTATGTTTATAAAGATGCTCCTAAGTACCCAATAAGAGGTTAAATTATGTTATTCTACCATATTTTAAGGAGGGCAACTTTGCGATATGTTTCTGAACAAGGCAGATGGTTAAAATTTTAAATCAAAGTTTAATTCTTAAAGGAGAATGCCCTAAGCGATCTGGAAAACTGAGCTGTCCAGAATTATTTATTGTTTGAGATTTTTTAAAAATCAAAATGTTATTAAACCTAGGTCAAGTGAGACACTTTCTTTCAGTGAATTCCAAGGATAAAGAATTCAAATTAGAGAAAGAATTTGTGATAAATATAATAAATAAGAAAGTGACTCTTATTAACCACTGAGATGAAATAAAAAGGTTTGCTCCAGACCCATTTTTTTCTAAATGTCACAATTAGGTTTTTCCAAAGCAAATGTTGTTCTTATCTGTTTGCTGTGTTCTTCTGTTAACCTGGCTGTCTCATTAGAAATGGGGACATTTCCTAGTAAAATTAATGTGACATTTAGAGAAGATTTCTTCTCTCAAATGTTTCATGTTGTTTGCCATTTAGCATACTTAGAGAAGATATTGGAATAATGTCAAGCAAATTTTGATTAAATAAGGCTAACTAGGAGCCAATACATTGATGCACGAAAAGAGAAAAGCTCTTGTATTATATCTTAAAGAATGTATTTCTTCTGTGGTTCTTTATCCTATATTGAAATGACCTTGACAGATAATCTGGCAGAAGAAGTGACAACTCCTAAACAGCTGGGCTTGCCTTAGAAAATGCAGCACATTAGGTCAGAGCCTGTGGTCAGTCCTTTGCTCAAGACAATTGTTTGCCACCCTGAAGGTACACTAAAATTTCCTGGAAAGCTTTATTAAAAAAACCACCCAGTGCCTGAGTCCAACTCCAGGCTAATTGCCTCAGAATCTCTTGGAGTGGGTCCTTGGTGACAGGATTTTTATTTTTTATTTTTTCACACAAAAGAAGATTTTGAGATGATTCTCATGTGTAGTTAGGACTGAGAACCACTGGGTTAAGACATGCAAACTATTCATTAAGAAAATATTATTTCCTTCTTTAGGATGATCTGAGTCTCATCCTTTGCTCCACCAGAAGTGTGAAAAAATACACTCTCTTAGGGCACAGGAGCTGGGTTTGGGCATACACCTTGAACCAGTATGAGCTAGAACACTTGATGTCAGTACACATAGACCCATAATATAATAGGCCATCTATGGCCAGTTAACTCAGTTGTTTGGAATGTAGTACTAATGAGGCCAGAATAGTGTATTCTATCCAATTAGAATAATTCTGTTGCATAGATTTTTCCCATAACTGTAACCCAGCTGCCTCACAAAGAGACCTGAGACAGATTACAAAGGCACAAGACAATGAGTGAATCAGCATAGCCCCGTCCATTCTGGGAAAATCGGTTTTAGGAACCTGCCACATTGACTAGCGCTACTAATTGCATTAGGATGCAGCGTAGGACATCTGCCCATGATGGTTTGTGCTCATTTGGGGAATTATATATTTTCATTTGAAGGTCAGGACCTGCAAGAATGGGTGGTTTACTCCTTTGGAATTAAAAAAGGAGGAAGAAAGATAGGAAGGTTATAAGCTTCTATGATACTCTCCTCTTTACAGTAGCAGATCATGCCTGGCACATCTGCCCAGGGTTAACTGACCTGTACTGGGGGGAAGAATTGTTTAGGTCATTACAAGTAAGCCCTCTAGACTTGTCTCTTCTCAACTTAATGCCTGGGAGTGGGAATTCTCATGATGAGATATATTATGGCATTAGGACCAAGAAGTAGTGTTTTCGTTAGAGATAAAATGTGCATGGTTTTGCTTCTTTGCCTGAACATGTGGTTCTGGCACCATGCCTGGAGGTCAGGTCTCCACGGAGCTTCATATTTATTGCACAGTGCACACAGGTTCCATGCCTTCATATGCAAATATGGAAAATTTTCTACTTGAGAACTGTCTTCTTTAACGGCAGTAAAGACAGATTCTTTAAATACAGTAGCTTGGGTTGCTGGCATATCTTATGGTTTTTCTGCAAAGCCAGTATCCTCTAGATTTACTTTTTGTATTTGTGTCTCTTTACTAACCTTCCTGAAAAAATGATTTAGTAAATTTTCAAGATGAGATAGAACATGGATGTGCCACTATTTTATTGCCTGAATGAGTTCAAATTCCTGATCCTACTTGGAGTTGCCAGTTTCATATATAGCACAGGGATTGGGATTCCCGCCTTTCCTGTCACAGGTCTGATAAACACAGCTGAAATTCTCCTTTGGATTCATGTTCTATTATCCCTGTTTTACAGAGAAGAAAACTGAGGCATGCAGGGATTAAGTAATTTGCCCAAGATCACAGAGTGAAATGAATATTTGAACTGCTGAGTGCTTAATCAATTCCCTGTTTTAACAGATATATTAGTCCATTCTTACATTACTCTAAAGAAATAACTGAGACTGGGTAATTTTATAAAGAAAAGTGGTTTAATTGGCTTATGGTTCTGCAGACCGTACAGGAGGCATGATGCTGATATCTCCTTGGCTTCTGTGGGAGCCTCAGTAAACTTATAATCATGGTGGACGGTTAAGGGGGAGCAGGTACATAACATGGCCAGAGCAGCAAGAGAGAGAGAGAGAGAGAAGGGGAAGAAACGCTACACACTTTTAAACAACCAGATCTCACAAGGACTCACTCACTATAGAGAGGACAGTACCAAGAGGGATGGTGCTAAACCATTCATGAGAAATTACCACCATGATCAAGTCACTTCCCACCAGGCCCCACCTCCAACATTTGGGATTATAATTCAACGTGAGATTTGGATGGGGACACAGGTTCAAACCACATCAACAGGGTAGCATAAGTTTTGTGGAGTAGTGAACTTCTCACTTGTTAAATTATATATTGTACCGAATATCATAGATGAACACATTTAACCAACATCATTTTTACCTGTTATGTTGGTACAATGAATTAACTTAAAGAGTGTTTGTTGGTTGACTGACTGATGGATAAACTTCTTCCAGTAAATACTTGGATTGTATTCCTAACACAGCTTCAAGTTTGCTTCCTTTTCCTGGTTGTGACAATTTCAGCATTCACTCTCTATGAAGAAACCAGAAATGAACTGACCCTTTTGATTTTTAGTCTCCCAACCCATGCTTCCAATAGCATTAAAAATTGCTTAAGTTTACATTAAAAAGGGGATATAAAAGCCTAGATAAAAGCAGTGAGTAGATATTACACCGTCCATCTTCAAACGAGGGGCATGGGTGGGTGCATGAACATACCTGAGTAAGTGCAGGGCAATGTTGGGGTTTAGTTTCCTTCTAAGTACTGTTTCCTCCTCTCTTACACATTCACCATCCCCCTTCCTACCTATTGTAGGTACTTGGAGTCTTTACCCTTACTGCTAGCTATTTGGTGCCCATGTGGTAGCTGGATCTGCTATTGCCTGTTCTGTTTTCTTTTCCATCAATCCGTGAGCTCCTTGGAAGCAAGAGCAGCATTTAAGAGCCTAGCAGAGTTAGTATCTGACAGGTAGAGCTCTGAGAGGAATCTGCTCTTTTGTTTGCTAGACAGCAATTGTGTTTCCTTTTCCAATCACTCGTAATTTCAGAAGGCTCCTAAGGAAAGTGGGAATGGTGGAGATTTCTAGTGGGATGGCAAGAGTGGGGGCGATGTGTTTGGGTAATTTCTAGATCATGCAATGCTTCAGGAAGAGTAGTACTTTCGTGCTGGGAATGAGATCCATTTTACTACAACATTCAGTTACTTTAGTGTCAACTTTTCTCTGGATTTCACCCCTTCTGAGGCTTTTCCCCTCTAGTTCTCCCAACCTCTGGGTGACCATAAGCTGCTTTTTCATCACTTTCATCTGGCAGGTATTCTGCATTTGCTTTTATAAAGCTATTGCTCCAGCAGTCTGCTGTAACCAGATTAAACAGTGGTGTTCTAATGACAGGAGCTGAGACAGGGGTTTGCTTGCAAACTTCATGTTTCACATGAAAGGCTTTGGCACCCCCTGTGGACTGCTCTTCACCCTGTTTTAGGCTTAATACTTGTTTGCCTTTATATCTGAGATAAAACAAAGGCCTTCCTGTATAACCAGTACTGAGCAAATGTCTTGAAACAAAGGGAAGTGCAGAGTTTAAATCCACAGTGGGGGATTACCTTGCCTGCATTTCCATATCTTTGGAATAAATATTTTAACATGTTAATTATCTACTACTAATAAAAATACCTTTGAACTTCCAGTCAATTTGATGGGCATAGAATTGTCTCTACTGGGGAATGGGAAGCAATTAGTTTCTGTAAAGATTGTAGGTCATGTTGTCTCTTTTCGGTAAGTGGTTGCATGGTCAGTAGCCAGTCATATTCTGTTTGTGCCAAGGCTGCCTTGGTCTGCAGAGGGGAGCTGCTGCCTCCACGGAGCCCCTAGGGCCTGAAGGAGGCAGAGGCTGCTGCTCCACTGTGGCCTTGGATTCCAATTCACCCACTGCTTCTTAGCCCAGAAGAAAAATTCCTTCTAAGTAGGACAGTTAAGACTCTACTTATGAATCATCCACGTAACCTTTTTAATTTTTTCTTCTCATTGCAGACTGAAAACTATTCTTTTGACTCCAACTACGTGAATAGCCGAGCCCATTTAATCAAAAGGTATGTTGGTTTGCTTGCTTATTGCTACAACTAACCTTGATTTCACATTAAAAAGCAAAACAGATTAAAGTTTTTAAATCGTATTTTTCTGGGATTTTAAAATGAGTGCCTAACCTACTTATTGTAGGAAGTTTGGAAAATTGAGAAAAACATAAAAAAAGTAAATGAACATCACTGGTAATTCCATCAACTAAGGGTAATCACTGTTGACATCTTACATTTCTTTGTATGAAAATGTATGTATATGCACTCAAAATGAAAAATAAAATTGGGATTGTATTAAAATATAGTTTTATGTAGTGACAGAAATCTGATACTACAGATATTCACTATTTCTAGTATTATTTCTAATTTCTAATATTTCTTATGTGATATTAGAAATATGCAATAGAAAACTTTCACAATCATGTTGATATAAAAATCTTGTTGCTCTTCACTTTAAGCCTTAAAAATTTTTTCATGTAGAACTTCCCATGTGTTTTGAGATTGCTGCTATTTCAACAACTTTGAAATCATTTTAAGGGTATTTTAATGACAGAGAAGCTAATCCTTTCCTTTCTAGATGAGAGAGAAGAAGAAATTTGCCTGATTCTTCTTAAAATATTTAGAAGTGTTTCAGATGAAACATTCAAAGTTGAGATTTATGTGATTGGTTGGTCATAATTTAGTATCTAAGGAGCTGTTATGGATGTGAGTACAGAACTGAATGAATATTGCCAAGAAAGATTCCATCTGGTGCAGTGGGCTGCACCCAATGAGAGAAGGACAAGGGTTGGAAAGCCCTCTAAAGGGTGGCAACTGAGCAAAGAACAGAACCTCTTGCGCAGAAAGACCAGTCCTGACCATTCAAATGATGACTTTATTGCTGTTTCATGTAAATAGTTACTTAAATGGTCCAGTGGTTATTCTGCAGCTAAAATTGAACTCTGAGTATATTTGTTAGAACAATTGAAATGAAACAGAGAGGCAAGCAGGGTATGTTAGAGCTGTAGCAGAGAAGACTTGCAAATTCTATTATTTTGCTGGCTCTAATCCCATAAATTTACATCACCAGAATAGTAGAATTCAAGGAATAAACAAGCTTCAAGTAACTTGCATTCATGTCTAATTTAATTCATGAGGCTTCAGTAGCCCCTAAAACATGCTAAGTTTATCTATATTGGTCTGGAATTACTTGTGACCCTAAGTGATGATCATTAGTGGTCTGACAATGGGTAGTCCTTGGATTACCAGTGAAAGCACAGTTGAGAATTTTTTTTTTTTGAGGGGTTGGGAGGAATCCATTTAGAACATTTTTCTGGCTCACATAATAAAAGCAAAAGGTGAGGAATTCAAAATTATCTGGCTAATTTTTTTAGAAAGAAAAAAAAACCTTGTTATGTTCATTGATTAGAGTGCCTTTGTAGCAGAAATCTGCTTTGTTTTCTGCTTCCGGATTGTTATTTTCAAAGCTCCATTTTAAAACTTTGATAAAAACAGTGACTCACCTTATCCTCACAGGTCCCTTGGGCCAGCTCCGGGTACCTGAGAATTCTATAGCTGGGTTAAACAGATAACATGACGCTGGGCACAGTGTCTCATGCCTGTAATCCCGGTGCTTTGGGAAGCTGATGGTGGAGGATTGCTTGAGGCCAGGAGTTAGAGACTAGCCTGGGCAAAATAGTGAGACCCTCCCCACCCCACCATCTCTACCAAAAAGAAAAAGAAATAAATAAAATAAAAAACCTGATAATATGAGTCTTATTTTCACAGCCTGGAGGAAAGCTAAGACTCTCAGGGACCCCTGCATCTTAAACAGTCCTGACTATCCAATTTACAAGGTAGACTGATAAGATAAAAACTTAAGCTTAAACATTTAGCTTTGAGGATACATGTATTTCCATAGCAGTGTTGAGACTTACTGGGAACTTCTGATTTTGGTTAATTATTTTATATGTTTTTTGTTTATACACACATACACACAAAAGGCACAAGCTAGACTTAATAGGTTCTTGGTGAAAAAGTCTCCTGATTTTGCATGAAGTCAAAGATAGCTTTTTTTTTTTTTTTTTTTTTTTTTTTTTTTTTTTTAATGGAGGGAATACAGTTTTTAAGTGTAAACATATTAAAAGACAGGGACACAAGGATTTTGTAGCGGGTTGTG
>CAUYLG010078663.1:0-34275 GCA_963573385.1 Cacajao melanocephalus | reverse complement strand
CGTGTGGCTCCTCCGCTGGGAATCTCCCAGTTTGTGGGCCACAGAAATTCGTCTGAAATTGCGGCGTCCACTCGCTCTCTGTGCTTTCACTGGGAGCTACAATCCTGAGCTGTTGTTAATTGGCCATCTTGGATCTCTCCCCCCAATTTTTATATTCTTATTAGAGACATGGTTTCACTCTGTTGGCCGGGCTGGTCTCGAACTCCTGACCTCCAGTGATCCACCTGCCTCAACCTCCCAAAGTGCTGAGATTTCAGGTGTGAGCCACCGCATCTAGCCGACTATCAGTAACTTTTAAGGAATTGAATGGTCAATTCTATTTTTTATAGATCTATAAAACATGTTATTTTTTTTCCCTAAAAATTGAAGGTTTGATATAACCTTAAAAAGAGTAAGTGGCTCCAAAGAGGTTGTTAGAATCTTTTTAAATAAAAATGAAAAGAGAGACACAACTTGACTTTTTTCCTCGTAAAATCACTTCTCTTTCTCTTCTAATAATTTTCAGGTTGTCACAAACTGGTCAACCTGAAGTGTGCAACATTGCAAAAGGGCTAGTTGGAGAGGGAGCCTGGGACCGCCAGGAGAACATGGCAGAGAGCCAGATCCTCCATCAGAGACAGAGATATTGCAGACATTTGAAAGAATGGCTCACTGGCCACTTCTCCTGCATGCCGTCTGCACCCCAGCCATGGTGCAGATAGCCTTGTGCCAAGTGTCACTCTCCACTCACTCTTCACAACATCCCCGTGAGGTACTGTTAATCTTGTCCCAGTTTGGTAGCTGAGAAGACTGAAGCTGAGGGCAGCCAAGTGACTTGCCCAAGGCCACACACCTACAAGTAGCAGAGCCAGGTCTTGAACCAGGCATTTTAATGCAACAGCCAACTCCATTGCCACTGTCCTCAAGGCCTCAAAGTAGTTGCTGAGGTTAAGCAACCTAAGGCTGAGAAACCAGGAAGTCATTCCAGGGGCTGAGTGTCTGGCCACTGGTGGTCAGAAGTAAGACAGGGTATGGAAGTCAGTCCAAGTGGGAAGCGTCAAGACAGGAAGAGGTCCCAGAGCTCAGAAATCAGGAGAATGACCAGTGGCAGGGCGCACAAATTGCCCTTCTCTTAAGGCAGAGAACGTTTGTTTCATAGACTTATTTGTGTCTCCTGCTGGGAGCATGATGGTGGATGTGAGCTATGCCAACCCGCAGTTGTGTGAAGGAGACAGTGAAGCTGAGTGGTCAGGAGCTTAGGAAGGGAGTCATGCTGACGGGACTTCAGCCCAGGCTCTGGGACTCACCTGCTGTGTGGCTTTGGGTAACTTACTACTTCTGTGAGCCTTCGGCTCCCCATCTATGAATCAGGGATCCTATGTGAACCAGGTCATGTCACTCTACTGAAAACCCTCCAGCGGTGTCCGATCACACCTAGAACAAAATCCAAAAACCTACAAGGCCCCATATGATCTGGCCCCGGATCCTACTTCGCCTCTCATTCTAATTCTTGCTCACGTTACTCCGGCCAAACTGGCCTCCTGGCTTTTTCTCCTACACTTGCTCACGCTCCCCTCAGCAGACAATCAGGTAGTCTAGCCTCTGCCTGGAATGCTTTTGGCTCCAGATTTGTGTGGTTCATTCCTTTGCTTGATTCAGGTCTCTGTTCAGAAGGCCTTCCCCCAACCACACTCCCTTTCCACTTCATCCTTCTCTATCCTCTTAGTCCCCTTCCTAGGCTTTTATTTCCCCAACTTAGTCCTTACCACTACCTGACATTATGTTACACAGCTATGCCTTTATACATTCCTGTCTTGAATGTCGTCTCAGCTTCACGAGAACAGTGACTTTGTCATTTTTACATTTTTTATTATTTTATTTACTTATTTATTTAGTTTTTGAGAGGGAGTCTCATTCTGTCACCAGGCTGGAGTGCAGTGGTGCCATCTCTGCTCACTGCAACTTCCGCCTCTTGGGTCCAAGCGATTCTCCTCCCTCAGCCTCTAGAGTAGCTGGGATTACAAGTGTGCCATCACATTGGCTAATTTTTGTATTTTTAGTACAGACAGGGTTTCTCCATGTTGGTCAGGCCAGTCTCCAACTCTTGACCTCAGGTGATCTGCCCACTTCAGCCTTTCAGAGTGCTGGGATAAACAGGCGTGAGCCACCACAGCCAGCCTATTTTTTACTTTTTACTTATTTTATTATTATTATTTGAGGTGCAGTTTTGCTGTTGTTGCCCAGGCTGGAGTGCAATGGTGCGATCTCAGTTCACTGCAATCTCTCCTCCTGTGTTCAAGCAATTCTCCTGCCTCAGCCTCCCAAGTAGCTGGGATTACAGGTGCCTGCCACCATGCTCGGCTAATTTTTTGTATTTTTAGTAGAGATGGTGTTTCACCTTGTTGGTCAGGCTAGTCTTGAACTCTTGACCTCAGATGATCTGCCCGCCATGGCCTCCCAAAGTGCTGAGATTATAGGAGTGAGCTATCCCACCTGGCCTGTCATTTCTTAAATCATTGCATCTCCAGTGCCTAGAACAGCACTTGTCTGTTAGTAGAACTCAAATATTTGATGACTGAATGAATGAATGGTGCCTTCCTTGCAACACTGTTGTGGGGATTAAAATTAGACAATGCATATAAAATGCTTGTTAGCACTCAATATTGAAGAGTAAGAGGACTGAGACTGCAGATATAGTCTGCTTCTGGCTGAATTTGGGATAAGACAACAAGAAATTATAGGGAGATTCTTACCTATTGGCATTTAACTGCAAAAAATATATAACAATTTCAAAGATCATTATTATGAAATTCTAGAAAAGTCACTACAGCACATAAAGAGGAATGGCGACACTGCAAAGATGAGGCATTTAACAATATGAAAACAGACCAAAAATGCCTTTTTTTCCCAGCTCACACACCTTCTATAAGCAAACACTCTCCAAATTATGCCATGTTTTCATTTCATTGGTGTCAGCGCCAGACATTCCTTATGTCTTCTGTGTTTGGAAGGTACTACAGAAGACCAATTTTGTTTTTAAGAGGTGAGGACTAAACTCTGATATTTTTTCTTGCCCGAATTCCTATCTAAGGGGTCTGGGGAGTCATGCCCTACAAATCATAAATTCTCATCAGATGAGTTTTATTTAACTCACCCTGACTCTGGTATAATATTACAAGACAAGGAAGAAAATCAAAATATTTTACCCCAAAACATGTTTCTTTGCCATATTTTGAAATGGCCCTGCAAATCTGTTCTTTGTGAGGGAAATTTGCATCTGTAAAGAATCTCTATTAACATAGCTAGATCTTTTTCTTCCAGGCCCTCCCAATTCTAAAGAGATTAACTCAGATCTAAATAGGAAATATTTGTCATCTATTGTCTCTAAGGGCAGCCACTATAAGACTTCAAAAGAACTTTGGTCTCCACAATCTTCTGTCTTAACCTGAACATTCCCTTTCTATCAATCCCAGGTCTTTAGACAAACTCGACCAATTGTCAACTAGAAAATGTTTAAATTTCCCTGTAGCCTGGAAGCTCCCCCACCACCTCCCTTTTGAGTTGTCCCATCTTTCTGGACCAAACCAATGTATTCTTTTTTTTTTTTTTTTTGAGACGAAGTCTTGCTCTGTTGCCCAGGCTGCAGTGCAATGGCATGATCTCGGCTCACTGCAACTTCTGCCTCCCAGGTTCAAGTGATTCTCCTGCCTCAGCCTACCAAGTAGCTGGGATTACAGGTGCTCGCCACTATGCCCAGCTAATTTTTGTATTTGTAGTAGAGACAGAGTTCCGCCATGTTGGTAAGGCTGGTCTCGAACTCCCGACCTCAGGTGATCTGCCCGCCTTGGCCACCCAAAGTGTTGGGATTACAGGAGTGAGCCACAGCACCTGGCCAATGTAGTTTTTAAATGTATTTGATTGATTACTTGATTGAGGTCTCATGCCTGTCTAAAATGTGTGAAACCATGCTGCGCCCCAGCCACGTTGGGCACATGTTCTCGGGACCTCCTGAGGGCTGTGTCACTGGCCTCTGACTCTTTTTGTCAACAGAGAGTATTTAAAATACAACCCCAACATGAACAGACATATCTGCTTCTCAGAGCACATCATTGCTCCCCTATGCCCAGTCTTTTGATTTAAAAAATCTTCAATCTTTTGTGTTCCTTAATCCATGTTAGAGGCTGGGTGAGGTGGCTCACGCCTGTAATCCCAACACTTCAGGAGGCCGAGGCAGGTGGATCACTTGAACTCAGGAGTTCAAGACCAGCCTGGGTAACATGGTGAAACCCCCGTCTCTACAAAAAAACAAAAATTAGCCAGGCATGCTGGCGAGCACCTGTAATCTCAGCTGCCACTAAGGCGAGAGAATCGCTCGAGCCTGGGAGACGGAGGTTATAGTGAGCTGAGATCGTGCCACTGCTCTCCAGACTGGGCAAAAGAGCGAAACTCTGTCTCAAAAAATAATAATAACAATAATAATCCATCTTAGATTATCTTCCCAAACCTGGAACAGAGCATATTCCTAAACCTGCAAGGAGCACCACTGCCTATCACAGTGTCACAGAAACTCCTTGGACTTCCATTCCAGGCCACAGTCTAGCTCCAAATGTCTTTCCAATCTCAAACAAGGTCTCTCTGGTTTATAGATATAGTGCATCATTCACTCTCTAAACAGTTATCCATGTTCGGCCACTGTGTACTTATTTTTTAACCTGAAACTCCTCTCTCCACCACTCATATCACCAAGATTCTGCTCAAGGCTTGGTTCAAACACATATTCTTGTGCCTTCCTTTTTCAATGCAGCTTTCCTGTCCCCTACCCCTGCTCTTGGCTGTTTCTTCCATTGCACACAGTTCATCTTGCCATATTTCAGGTGGTGTTTTGTGTTTGTCTCTTCTCCTACACCCTGGGTTCTTGAGGGCAGAGACCGTCTGATTCCTTTTGGGAAATCTTCAGGGCTTTGCACAAGGTAGGTGACTCATGGAGGTCTGATGGACGCATGTTCCCTTCGCAGCTCAGTTCAGCCTCTGTGATTGAATATTCATGGAGAGTCCACTGTGAGGTAGACTCTGGACAGAGCTCAGCACCTTCTCTGCCACTCGCAAATCCTGTGGACTTGGTTTTTATTTCTTATCATCAAAATCTTAATTTTTAAATGAAAATATAAGTCTGGGTATGGTGGTTTACACCTGTAATCCTATCACTTTAGGAGGCCAAGGCAGGAGGATTGCTTGAACCCAGGAGTTTGAGACCAGCCTGGGTAACACAGTGAAACCCTGTCTCCACCAAAAATACAGAAAAAAAAAATTAGCCAAGTACAGTGGCATGTTCCTTTAGTCTCAGCTACTCGGGAGGCTGAGATGGGAGGATTACCTGACCCTGGGGAGGCCAAGGCTGCAGTAAGCTATGATTGTGCCACTGCATTCTAGCCTAGCCTGGATGACAGAGTGAAGACTCCATCGAATGAAAGAAGGAAAGAAAAGAAAGAAAGAGAGAAAGAGAAGAGAGAGAGAGAAGGAGAGAGAGAGGAAGGAAGGAAGGAAGGAAGGAAGGAAGGAAGGAAGGAAGGAAGGAAGGAAGGAAGGAAGAAGGAAGGAAGGACGGAGGGAAGGAAGGAAGGAAATACAGGTAAAGTGTAGCAGCTAGACTGGGAAAGAAAATAGACCAAAACATCAGGCAAACCCACAGGTAACAAATGGTGGCAGTAAACCTTTAATATCTTCTGATTTTGTGATGTTGTAAACCTCTTATTCATCCCCTCATTTGGTACAGCAGTTACTTAACTAGTATATAATTGAGTGTTATGTTCATAACAGGATTGAGATCTGGTGGCACATTTATATAACTGAGCTTAAAGCAGGGCTTGGGGGGAATGTTAAGAAAGTTACCTAATGGTAATTAAAGGTTATTTATAAAAATGAAGAAAACAACCTAATGTTCATCAGTTGGGCAGTCATTAAATAAATTGGAGCATACCCATACCTGTAACACATTGTACCATCATGGGAAAATAAGCATAATATGTAGTTTATTTGGTGAGAAAAGCAAGTTGTGAAACAACGCATTTGGTATGATATAATTTGCACTGGAAAAAACTTTCTATATAAGTGCATATATATGTAAATTATAACTATAAATTGTGTATATATACATATATAGTATATATGTCTAAAAATATATCCTCTATAAATATTTATACAAAAATACACTATGTATTTTATTCTGGAAGAATTCATATATTATAGTTACCCCCAAAGAAAGGAATTGGAGGGGAAGCACAAAGTGTGGGAAAGGGAGAAATAACGTTCAGTTTTTACTTATATTTCTGTGTTATTTGAATTTGTTATAATAAACTCATATTGTTTTTGCAATTAAAAACAACAATAACAGCAAAATCACTAAAAGAAAGAGGAAGTTCCCTGGGCAGAAGTCTGTCAGGATTGCAGGAAACACAGAGAGGGCCTTGGAAACCCAAAGAGGAGCTGTCAGTGGACCACAGAGAGCTGGAGCCAGTGTCCTCTTTGGGGACCTGCCCCCTACTGACGGGAATATGAGTTTGTCAAAATGGACCCCACATTCACAGAGCCTCAGGAAGGACCAGCCACCTGCCTGGTCATCATTGCTCTTCGATCGGGGACAAATGGTTTTCCCTCCTGTTAGAAACGTCTTCAGGGAAGGATTCAAGAGTCCAGCTGAGTGTGTGGTGGTAGTAAACCTTTAATATCTTTCGATTTTGTGACATTTTAAACCTCCTACTCATCCCCTTATTTGGTACAGCAGGTTTTCCCTCCTGTTAGAGACATCTTCAGGGGCTGGGCATGGTGGCTCATGCCTGTAATCCCAGCACTTTGGGAGGCCGAGGTGGGCAGATCACCTGAGGTCAGGAGTTCGAGACCAGCCTGGCCAATGTGGCAAAACCCCGTCTCTAATAAAAATACAAAAATTAGCTGGGCATGGTGGCTCACGCCTATAGTCCCAGCTACTCGGGAGGCTGAGAAAGGAGAATCACATGAACCTGGGAGGTGGAGGTTGCAGTGAGCAGAGATCATACCACTGCACTCCAGCTAGAGTGACAGGATAGAAACTCCATCTCAAAAAAAAAACAAAAAAAAAAGAAAAGAAAACATCTTCAGGGAAGGATTCAAGAGTCTACCTGGTAGGATGGAATTGGATGCCACCTATAACCCAGGCCTCTCTGTCCATGTGTGTGTCCTACTCGCATTTGAACCTCCATAAGGACCTAGTCAGGACTTTTTTCTAAATAAGCATTTAGGAAAAGTTTGGCAGGGTATTCTTAAGTTGTTCTTTGGCATTCTCTCTTTTAGGTAGAGTCATCTCAGTTCATCTTTCCTCCCAGTTCATCTGTATTGACTCTCAAATCATTTCTGCTCAAAGCAAGTTTTCCTTGGTTGTTTTTTATGCAAGGTTGGTACGGGAGACAGAGTTGGTTTTGCCCTGAACCTTCTGTTTCCTTCTTTATACTTCAGTGTCCTCATCTGTGAAACCAAAGGGTTGCACCCAATGATCTCCAGAGTCTTTCTACACACTTAACATTCGTATTGCAGTCCATGAACCTTTGAATGGATACAGGCTCTCTACCAAGAGCTGTGTGGGGCATTGTGAGGCCCCCAAATCTACGGTTTAAATGATTATGAAATCCTTTCTCTTTTGATTGCTCCTTTGTCATTTTTCCAAGGCAAAAAACTAAGCTCTGTTTGTGTTATAACCTGATACAGAATCTGACCAATCACCGAAAACAGCAGAAACTACATTAAGGGTGCTGGTTCTGCCACGTTCAAAGATGGAGGCCCACTGGCAGGCACTGCATCTGACACTAAGAAGGTGCTCAATGTAAGTTCTTTGAACAAGTAAATAATTGAATAAACAATGCCACCAGCTGAGAGAAAGGCTAACTTGTTCAGAGAACAGTTTGAGTTGCCTGAAATGGACCTTGAGGGCCAGTTTGAAGGTTCTGGAAGGCCCATGGCAACTTCTGATGGCCACGAAGTGCCTTCTCTTCCATGGACATCTCCTCGATGGCTAAGAGTTTCTCAAGGTGCAGTGAATGAGAAGAACAACGTGACTCCTGAGAATGGCATCCCCACTCACAGCATGTTCTTGAACAGAAGTGGTTTTAATCTGTCAACAAATAGAGCCCCTTACTTTTCAACTAAGTTGGAAGGTAAACTAACCACTAGTGAAAAGATGCAAATAAAGATTTTTTTCTGGGTCTGTTTTAGCAAATAGATGCTATCGATTTAAAGGAAGCATTAAAAAAAAAAAGCCTGAATAATGCTTCAAAGTTATTTTGTTGTCTTAAGTAGGTTAAACTGATTTGTCTATATTTTTGTTTATTTTATTTTATTTTTGAGACAGTCTCACTCTCTTGCCCAGGCTGGAGTGCCGTGGTACCATCTCAGCTCACTATAACCTCCACCTCCTGGGTTCAAGTGATTCTCCTGCTTCAGCCTCCTGCATAGCTGGGATTACAGGCGTGCACCACCACCACCTGCTAATTTTTATATTTTTAGTAGATACGGGGTTTCACCATGTTGGCCAGGCTGGTCTCAAACTTCTGACCTCAGGAGATCCACCTGCCTCAGCCTCCCAAAGTGCTGAGATTAGAGGCACGAGCCACCGCACCCAGCCTTATTTATTCTTTAATGGTTTAACAAGTTCTTTCTTCAAAGATAATACAAAGAGAAACTTCAGCCAACTTTAATTATTCACAGATGTCCAAATTTAATTATTCATATTAATTTATAATAGGAAAATTTTACATTAAAGTACACATCAGACACTTCCAGCGGCTTCTACCTACTAATTGTGGTGCCAGACTTCTTTGTCAACTTATTTTTGCTGTATCTTTCTTACCTCCATTAGTAATTCTTTTATTTTTCTGCTGATCCTTTGTTCTGCTAAATTTTCTACTTTTAACCTCTCATGACATCATAAAACCAAATGGCACCAAGCTCCACTATTTCCAGTATCTTTAAAATGTTGTGTTTCCTTTGAGAGTCCGAGGCGGGCGGATCGCCTGAGGTTGGGAGTTCTAGACCAGCCCTACCAATGTGTATGGTGAAACCCCGTCTCTACTAAAAATACAAAAATTAGCTGGGTGTGGTGGCACGTGCCTGTAATCGCAGCTACTCAGGAGGCTGAGGCGGGAGAATTGCTTGAACCCGGGAGGCAGAGGTCGCAGTGAGCCAAGATCGTGCCACTGCACTCCAGCCTGGGTGACAGAGGAAGACTCTGTCTCAAAAAAAAAAAAGTTGCATTTAAAATGCTTAAAATGTTGTGTGTGCTATCAGCAAATCAACATACCTGAAGATCCAAATGTGGTGTGGTCCCTTTTTAATGTCTCTTTTTTCCCCTCACCAAAGTAGTATGGAATTGGTCATTGTTAAAGTAAGAAAGAAGCAGGCAATGCAACAGTTGGCCTAGGATGGGAAAAGGATTAACGATGGTCAGCAGACCAGATCCATTTGCCTTTCTGGGCCTCAGTTTCTCATTGACAAAAAGAAGTCATTGAAGCGACTGAGCTCGGTGTTTCCAGTCCTGACTTTCCACTGTATTGTGAGAGGCAGCATTTGGGAGTAGTTGGTATGATTTCCTACCCATCTTAGATCAACAGAAAGGAAAAATGTAGCTCTTGAGAAATACGACTATCAGGACGCCCATGAGAAACAGGTAATCACCTCTCTTCCTGGTGAAATTAGGAAATTGTGGTTTAAAAACAAAAACCCTTAAGTTGCAGTCCTTCACTCATTGATTAGGAAAAAAAAGCTAAATCTGTATTTTTCCTAAAAAAAAAAAAAAGAAAAAAATCCAAACCAAACTATAAACAGCAGGTTTTGAGGTAAAAGGAAAGTAAATGAGAATAAAAAATGTTTATTAAATATTTTAAATTGTAAGCCACCTGATTGTTCCAGAACACAAAAGCCTTCCCTGTTTTTGTTACTCAGTGGCCCTGTGATTTAAAGCTGCTGACAACACCAGCCGTTCACAATGACACTGTCCCCCTTTCTTCCGCGCGCAGTCCTAGCAGACGCTCATTTGTATGTATGGTTTCAGCCTGTCTGCCGTGTCTGGCCAAAGGGACAGATACTAATGGCATATGTTAATTACTATCCAACAACTTCCTTTCATTAGAGTGTTTATTAACATTCTCACTCCTGCCCATTGAACCAGCTGGCACGAGGGTCTGCTGGCAGCCCTGAGTTCACGTGCTGTTTTCACTCTGGGCTCACAAGATAGAATAGATTTTTCCTTTTAAATAATGAAACTCTTTTTGTTTCTAGCTCAGCCGAGAGCTTTCTGAGATGTCCAAAAGATGACACCAAAATAGTAACTTGGAAACAAATGTTTGGCTGTTGTGGCCGTTATCAGAGTTGGTCTAGATATATTCTGCTACTATAACAGGATAGGCATCCATCTATCTGTTTAGACATCTCCTCTTTATCACTAGCTGGTACCAAATAATCCTTACTCTAACTGTACATACTCAGAAGCTCTGAGATAATATATGTATTAGTGAGAATACAAAACGATTTTAGAAGGAATATCAGCCTTCTCTAAATACATCTCCAGGCCAGGTGCAGTGGCTCACACCTGTAATCCCAGCACTTTGGTAGGCTGAGGCAGGTGGATTACTTGAGGTCAGGAGTTCAAGAACAGCTGACCAACATGGTGAAACCCCATCTCTACTAAAAATACAAAATTAGCCAGGCATGGTGTCGAGTGCCTGTAGTCCCAGCTACTCAGGAGACTGAGGCAGGAGAATCACTTGAACCTGGGAGGCAGAGGTTGCAGTGAGCCGAGATCGGGCCACTGCACTCTAGCATGGGTGACAGAGGGAGACTCCAGCCAAAATAAAAAACCAAACCATTTCTAGACTAGATTTCTCAATAGCGTGACAAAATGCAGTTTACTGAAATTTAAGAGGGTGGGGGTTGGGAAGCAGGGGGACAGTAAAGTATTGGGGAAAAGGTCTAAAAAGCCAAAACTGTAGACAGAATGATGAACTATGAACTGACATCCACAGCGTTCATATTTCACGATAACGGCACCGTTAACCATAAAAGACTCTTTAGAGCTGTCTATTTCATTGACTGCACATGTGCCTTTAAAGTGCCGTGAGGAAGGATGGACAAGCCACCACCAGAATGACAAAGCAGGAATGACATGGTAAACAAGGGTTCTTCAGCGACCTCCCCCAGTGACGATGTCCCTCAGCCATCACTTGTGGCAGAATATCAAATGCAGGAGAGAGTTAGTGCAGAATGCTAAAGAGGCAGTTCTTAGTTGCTTTCTTGGGGAATCATAGTAGATGCCACTTTAAAAGGGACCAGAAGTTTTGTTCTCATCTGATCAAGCTCCTTTGCCACAAATATTAGATGAATGGGCTTTTTTTTTTTCTTTCAAATTAGAACACAACAAAGAAGAGTAATTTTGGCCAGGCACGGTGGCTCACACCTGTAATCCCAGCACTTTGGGAAGCTGAGGTGGGTGGATCACGAGGTCAGGTTTCGAGACCAGCCTGACCAACGTAGTGAAACCCCATCTCTACTAAAAGTACAAAAATTAGTCAGGCATGGTGGGGTGTGCCTGTAATCCCAGCTACTTGGGAGACTGAGGCAGGAGAATCACTTGAATCTGGGAGGCAGAGGTTGCAGTGAGTTGAAATCTGGCCACTGCACTCCAGCTTAGGTGACAAAGTGAGACTTCATCTCAAAAAAACAAAACAAACAAACAAACAGTAATTTTGCCAAAGGAGTTCCATAGCTGCAAAAGACATGGGGCTTTAGTAATTTCTTTTTAAATTAAATCAAAAGCAGGTCTGTGCATTATATTCTTAGCCCTGTAAGGAGACCACACTTTCTTTTCTTCTTTTCTTTCTTTTCTTTTCTTTTCTTTTCTTTTCTTTTCTTTTCTTTTTTCTTTTTTCTTTTCTTTTCTTTTCTTTTCTTTTCTTTTCTTTCCCTTTCCTTTCCTTTCCTCTTTTCTTTTCTTTTCTTTGGGATGGAGTTTCACTCTTGTTGCCCAGTTTGGAGTGCAATGGCACAATCTTGGCTCACTGCAACCTCCACCTCCCGGGTTTAAGCGATTCTCCTGCCTCAGCCTCCTGAGTAGGGAGATTATAGGCATCCACCACCATGATCTCAAACTCCTGACCTCAGGTGATTCACCCACCACGGCCTCCCAAAGTGCTGGGATTACAGGCGTGAGCCACCCCTTACCCCTGCCAGCCCACACTTCTTTTCTTCTCCATCCTCAGGTCCCAGGCACCAGAACCACCAGCTCCCCAGGATGTGTAATGTGAACCTAAGACCTTACTTAGTCACATTCTTTCATGGGTCAAGGAGCCCTGGGCAAGAAAGTCTTTGGCATTTTGTGGGAAGGCAGATGGAGGAGTGCCACCAGCCATAAGAAGGATGCGTTAGTGAGGGGTGCTCATTGAATCAAATATGTTGTCTACAAACAGCTGATATTCAGCTGTCATGCACCCAGTATGGCTGTATCTACTAATTTTTAAAATATCAAAATACATCTGTACTGATTGGCAAAATGTCACCACCTTGAAGCTTCCCAGTGTCCTCCTCTGCTTCGGACATAGCAACCCCTTCCCCAGGAACCCCTGAATTCCCTAAGACCAGCATTAGCATTTGGCTCTATGGGGGCTTCCAGGACTCTGCTCCAGCGCTGGGGCTGGCATTGTACAGAAACAGCCGTGCTGCTGACATAGATGTATGCATTTAGACTATCATCCTTGCCTATGGTTTCTTGGCATTAGGGTGGGTATTGGTGACACACAGAAGACTCAAACACTGACCAATGTCTTCCAAGAGCTCCCAATTTGGTGGATCACGAAAAACACTCTGTGCTAAGCCCCAGGAATTTTGAAATGGTGCCACTTTGGTGAAACTAATCCGCAAGCTTGGAAACTGGACTGTATCAACTTGCTAGAGTGGGTCAGGTTCTCAGGGACAGAGTCACATCACTCAAGCTCTCAGGAGACAACTATCTAAACCAAAATGACAATTTATTAATTCGCAACAAGAAATAAGAACTTCTAAGCTTAGTGGACGTTTGTGTCACATTGACTAACACGTTCTTTCCCAGTAGGAAACTAAAAGGAAGACAAATGGTAATGAGAATGCCGCTTGAGTACAGGCTGAGCAGGGGATATTAGAAGGATGGTTTAATGTCAAAGAGTTTCAGGGTTTTTTTAGAAGGAATCTTGCTGTGGCACCCAGGCTGGAGCTAGAGTGCAATGGGTTGATCTCAGCTCACTGCAACCTCCCCTTCTCAGATTCATTCAATTCTCCTGCCTCAGCCTCCTGAGTAGCTGGGATTACAGGCATGTGCCACCATGCCTGATTAATTTATTTATTTTTAGCAGAGATGGAGTTTCATCATGCTGGTCAGGCTGGTCTTGAACTCCTGACCTCAGAAATGATCCAACCGCCTCAGCCTCCCAAAGTGCTGGGATTATAGGCGTGAGCCACTGCGCCCAGCCAGGTGTCATATTTTCTTAAGCTTGTGCCTTCATCTCTTCTTTGGGGACAGAACTGCCAAACAGATAGGACTGGATGTTCCTGTGAGGTCACCCGTGCACTCCCACCTTGGCTAAACCCTCTTCTCTGACTCCCACTTTCCCTGTTCCATGCAGACATCCCGCTTTGGTTGACATGTTCTATCTTTAGATTTGTTAATACAACCAACCAGCCTCCTGCCAAATTCTGTTGATTTCTTATTCCTGGCTTGGAAGATAGGTCCCCTTCCCCGACCTCCTCAATCCCCACACACTGAGATCCTGCTGTTTGAATTAGACTGTTATCATTTAACTCATTGGTTCCCAATTTGATTGAACTTGCGAAGTATATGAGAAATTTTTTGAAGTACTGATGCCTGGTTCTCATTTCCAGAAATTCTGATTTAATTGATATGGGGTACAGTCTGAACAGTGGGCTTTTTGAAAGCTCCTCAAAATATGCAACCAGAATGTTGGGCTCCTAAAGAGTTAACATTCAAAGGAAAGAGTTTTGAATTTGAGCAAAGTTTAGGAATCACAGATTTAGTTCTCAGAGTTGGCAGATGCTTCTACCTGCACCAGCTCTTAACAAATGCCAGTATTCCAGCCTGAGACGATGAATTATTCGGTCTGGGGTGGGAGCCAGGCATTAGGTATTTTTACAGAGCCCTCCAGATGATTCTAATGTGCAGCCAAGGTTGAAGTGCACTGGTCTAAACATCAGCTTGACTGACTCTTCTGTGTCAGTTCCTTCTTGGACATGCATCGCACAGAGCAGAACACAGGAGAGCCACTGGGAGTGAGGTCTGTAGAGGTGAGCAGCAGGGGCCTGTGTGTGTGACCTCATGGCAAACACAAGAAGAGCTTGCGGGCAGAATGTGGCAGAGGAGCTCAAAGCATGTTTGATTCCCTACCTCAGCCTCCCAAATAGCTGGGATTACAGGCACCTGCCATCATGCCTAGCTAACTTTTGTATTTTAGTAGAGATGGGGTTTCACCATGTTGGCCAGGCTGGTCTCGAACTCCTGATCTCAGGCGATCAGCCCGCCTCAGCTTCCCAACTTGCTGGGATTATAGGTGTGAGCCATTGAGCAGCTTTGGGTAACTTTAATAGAACTCAATGAGTCTGGGTGTGATTGAGAAAGTGTGCTCTGCTGCATGCTTTTCCACAAGGAATCTGACTTCCTTGACTTCTGTGGGTGCTCTTTGGCTGCTCCCTTGCCTTGCCACTAGGGACCCTGGCTTTCTGGAGGCCGCCATCTTGAAAGAGGCTGTCATGCGTTTCTGTGCATGTTCTCTTTAGCAGTAGCTATGCTTGGCAGAGAAGCAAGAGACTAGAGAATTCCAGTCTGTCATCTTCCTAAATCGCCTAAGGATTTTCCATTTTCCTCACAATCCCCTAATTTCCTGTTGCCACTTTGAACCTTTCCAAAGTGCATGAGAATTCATTTGTGCTTTCCCAGTGTGTGCGGTCTTGTCTGACGGCAGGGCATCTGGGAAAGCCATCAGCTCTGCTCTGTAAGCAACTTTAAAAAAGAAAATGCATTCCTAGGAGAGGAAAAGGCATTGGGCAGGGCAGAGGACTGCTCCAGCACCTCCACCCTTCCTTTTCCTGGGACTGCCAGTCATGGGGCGTGGAACTAAATTTTGAGAGTAGGGACAAGGGGGACAGAGGAGGGCCACCATGTATGGTTGGGCAGGTGACACACAGCACGGTTCTAGGGACATCATTGACACAGCATTCTAAGGTCACAGAGCCCTACAGCCACCACCCCCACTGCCATATCCCACAGTCCTGGCAGAAGCACTGTTTTTTTGAATTCCTGCTCTTCAGTGGCCTCTGATTCTGGTTACATTGTGCTTCTGAGAAGGGCAGCACCTGAGAAATCGCTTGTTTGCTCTGGGATTCACTTTGTTCATCTATAAGTTAATGGATGTATAATTCTAAAAGTCCCTTTCCATAGGCCTGCAGGAGCCCAGCTGTTGACATGTCTGAAACCATTTGTATATAAACTCTGATAAGATAAAAAGAGCATTAATTTGAATCTGCTAACAGACATCTTAGAGATCATTTGTCTGACACCTGCACCAAATTTCTCCACATGAGGAAAGCAGAGGTGTAAAGTCACACAAGTTCGTGGCAGATAACACCTAGGTCCCCTTGATTATGTCATCCCTGAGCATCCCAACTCCCTGCCCTGTCATTACCAGAGTAATAAACCAAATTTCACTAGTGTGTGCCCACACCAGCTCCGCCAGGACCCCTTCAAGTCCTCTGCAACGTGTCTTCCCATGTTATTTCTACAAGTGTCTGTATACTTATGGACAAATTAACTCCTGCCAGGTGCTCACCATTCCACTGATCATCAACGGGGATCACTGTGCTCACCAGGCCTCTTTCTCCCACCAGGTACCTGTCAGTGCTGCTGTCTCCTACCACAGCAGTGGAAAGCAGTGGGGCCCTCAGGATACTGAAGTTACCCTGCCTCCACCTCCCTCCTTGTTTATACCTTTCAGTGTATAAACCGTAAAGTAAGCTGCATTTTCCAAGCTCTGGTTTTCTCTTTGAGAGACTCACAAGAGCTTATGACAGGGCAAGCTGTTCATGTGAGGCTCCTGCTTCCATTAGGGTGAGTTCTTTCCCAGAAGGCTTCACTGTTCTTCATGCAAATAATGTCTTATAGGCCAACTCCAGCAGTTTATGACTTATGCCCAGAGTGAAATCCCAGCTTGGATGCAAGGTGGGGGCCCCTTTATACTCAACATTTCCTTCTTCTATGTCCACAGTGATAATTGGATATTGAAAGATTTAGTTGGCTTGAGGGGAGGGGGTATGATTTGACATTTGTTATGAATGTGATCTAAAATAAGACTAACTTTCTGTCTCTCCATTTTTTCATCTACAGAAGTCCCCATTCCATCATCATCAGTTCTGTACATTCAACTACTGCAAACACTAGCAGAGAAGGACAGTGCCTAAGAATCAATTGTTGCCTGCCCACTGCGAGGTAGACAGGTGCAGATTCAGGCTTTGCAAGGCCTGAGGCTTGTATAATTTTTGGCACCATCTTATTTGTTTATTTATTTTATTTTATTTGAAATGCAGTGTCTCTCTATCACCCAGCCTGGACCGCAGTGGCACGATCTTGGCTCACTGCCTAGATCTTGGCTCACTCCTGGGTTTGAGCGAGTCTCCTGCCTCAGCCTCCCGAGTGGCTGGGGCTGCAGGTGTGTGTCACCACACCCAGCTAATTTTTGTATTTTTAGTAGAGACGGGGTTTCACCACATTGGCCAGGGGGTCTCCAACTCCTGATCTCAAGTGATTTGCCCTCCTTGGCCTCCCAAAGTGCTGGGATTATAGGCATGAGCCACTGTGCCAGACTTTTGGCACCATCTTAAATAAAAAAGAATATATGAACAAGAAAAAAAAAAGAATACAGAATGCCTAATACAAAGTCAAGTATAAAAGTGATTTCTTTAGAATGAGAAATCACAACAAATTAAAAAATTTAAAAAGCTGATAAATAACAGAAACACTACAAAAACTAGAAAAATATTATCATAAATTTTATTGCTAAACTGCCAGGCACATCTTTCTAAATGCCTTTTTCATTACATTTTTGGAGGCTGCACACTTATTTATATTGCAATGATTTTGTACTATTAACATCTATAGCCATCATAAATAATTCAGTCTTTCTTCTAGCATGGTTGATGGGAAATTGTCTTTTATTATTATTGGTAATTAGAAAAGTTTTCTTGGCTTCGCAAGATGTTATTGGTCATATCATGTAAATTTCAGGATAGGGAGAACCTCTATCAAATTTCTTTCATATATAAACCATAAGATTCCAGGGCATTCAAGTGTGTTTGCACAGTAACTAATCTTCAGTGCTTTTTGGATTGGTGATACTCATTAGCTGAGGTCGTGGGAAGGATTCCACTTCTTTTTTTTTTCAAGACTGGGTTTCACCATATTGGTCAGGCTGGTCTTGAACTTCTGACCTCAGGTGATTCGCCCGACTCAGCCTCCCAAAGTGCTAAGATTACAGGCGTGAGCCACCGCACCCGGCAAGGATTTTAAAACTTAAGCTTCATTGATCTCCTGGAACCTTCAGGAAAACTCAGGGGTCTGTGCAGCACGTTTGAAAAGCACTCAATCGGCCGGGTTTGACTGCCTCCTTGACTCCCCACCCATCTTCTCTGGAAAATGAGTAGGAAATGTCCAACGAACCTCTTTCTCACCCCCCGCTGGTCCCTGTCAGTGTGCTGAGGTGGCTACAACCATTGCTATTGCTCAGATCGAGCTAAGAACGAACGTGTGCATAGATGAGAGCTGCCGCTGAGATACTGACACTAGAATCAGGGTCCCAAGCTGACTTCCTTCTGGTGCTTAAAACACTTCCACTAGCCGGGTGCGGTGGCTCACGCCTATAATCCCAGCACTTTGGGAGGCTGAGGTGGGTGCATCGCCTGAGGTCAGAAGTTTGAGACCAGTCTGACCAATGTGATGAAACCCCATCTTAAAAAAAAAAAGAAAACTTCCACTTAGTAAGTGGATACATGTAAGTTGAATGAAGTAACTAAGAAAATGTTGGACATGAATTATTGTGCTTGTGTATTACACACACTGTGTCTTCATTCTTTGATTGAGTGGTTTTCTTTTTTTTTTTTTTTTTTGAGATGGAGTCTTGCTGTGTTGTCCAGGCTGGAGTGCAGTGGCATCATCTCGGCTCATTGCAACCTCCACGTCCCGGGTTCCAGTGATTCTCCTGCCTCAGCCTCCCAAGTAGCTGGGACTGCAGATGCCTGCCACCATGTGCAGCTTATTTTTGTATTTTTAGTAGAGACGGGGTTTCACTATGCTGGCTAGGCTGGTCTCGAACTCCTGACCTGGTGATCTGCCCACTTCAGCCTCCCAAAGTGCTGGGATTACAGGCGTAAGCCACTGCACCCAGCTGATTGAGTGGTTTTCAAATGTGCTGCACAGACCCCTGGGTTTCCTTGGAGGTTCCTCAGGGACCACCTAGATAAGTATGGGAGAAGGTGGTGCCTTGATCAGGGGAGGGGGAGCTCAGTTGTCAGGGCTCTTGGTCCGCTGTCAGTCATACTTCATCAGATTCAACAGAATTAAATGAAAGTGTTTTGCTTGGAAATATTTGAAAAATTTTCCAATCAGTTCATTTTTATCAGGAACAAGCATTATGCTCCCTAGATCTGTACTCTCTGCCATTTAGAAATCTTATCAATTTATTTGCCAACAATGAAGAGTCAAAGTACTTGCATAAATGCAATTAAATGATTATCCCGCTTCTGTGTTTTGCTACTACACATTCATAGAATATGTATGTCAGTTTGCTTCAGGATTACATTATTTTTGCTTTACTTTGTTTTCAGTCTTCTACTTCTACTCAAAATGCAGTTGTTTGAATAAAAAACATTTTGTTTCAGTTACTTACCACAGATGCCCTGGGAACACCAACATTTCTTGGTATAGCAGGGACACATTTACCGGTTGGCATTTAATACTTTTTTTTTTTTAACTTTCCTTTTTAGCTCTCAGAGTTATTCCTGTATTCACTTGAGGTTTGCCCTAGTATTTCTTCTCTGGCTTTCTTTACCAAGCTCTACATTTTGCCAACTCTTCCATTTAGGTGTTTGCTTTTGTAAGATAATTTGCGAATGAGACATGATTACCATTTTTTCAGATGTTGTTTGTTAGTTTTATGTTCTATCTAATTCTCTCTCTTTTAAAGGTCATGGTACATGTATTACCTTTCTCTCTTACGTCTTTCCTATCTTCAGGAGCTAGTCAGGAATTACATACCTTAGAAAACTAGTAAGTCAATTTATGCTCGGATAAGTAGATACTTGAATGACTTGGTACTTCTGATTCCAAGTTTTCCTTCCTGGTTTTTTTCCTCTTGTGTGGGCTCTTTAGGAGATGGCTTTGGCTCCGTCTCTGATTCCACATGTTCTACCTGAGAACTCCTACCTACCACCATTGCTCCACTATCATGGGTGCAACAATGACACACATTTGTCTCTGAATCTGTGTCTACTTTCCTGAGTTGCCACTTTTTTTTTTTTCTGAGTTGGCGTCTCGCTCTGTCGCCCAGGCTAGAGTGCAGTTGTGCAATCTCGGCTCACTGCAACCTCCGCCTCCCGGATTCAAGCAATTCTCCTGCCTCAGCCTCCTGAGTAGCTAGGATTACAGGTGTGTGCCACCACCTGTGACTAATTTTTTTGTATTGTTAGTAGAGATGGGGTTTCACCATGTTGGCCAGGCTGGTCTCAAACTCCTGACCTTGTGATCCACCTGCCTTGGCCTCCCAAAGTGTTAGGATTACAGATGTGGGCCACCGCACCTGGCCCAGACCCACATTTTTAATGACTAACAAGCTATCGCTAGGAAGTCCCCCAGTGCCTCAAACACAATGTGTCCAATATTAAACTATATCTTGCAGTAAAGGATTAACTTGCCTCACATCGTGTCATAAACCACTGTGTTTGCTCTCTAACGTTATTTGCTTTTCAGAGAAGTATAATGTGAATCCAATAAATCCCTTTCCAGGATTGGCCATATTCAAAAATGGAAAGAACAAGTTTAAAAGAAAATCGCTATTTTTAGACGTAATCTGTTACACTTTTATGTGAGGTAGTCAAAACAAGCCATTGCTCATTGTGATAAAGGTTCACCAGCCTTCTGGGACTCTCACATTCAGTCCTCTGGTGGGGGAGGGACATGCCCAAGCTGGTTCATGACCCATAGCTAGAAGACTGTAAAATATGGAACCTTTTCCATTACAAATCTTCATTTTGAAAATTTTTAAAAACCTGTGAAAACATGCCTTTTTTGACTGAAATTTGAAACAAAGTATGTTTTCCCAGGAGAGGTACTTGCAAATGTCTAAAAGTTTAAATCATGTCATCCTCTCACAGCCATTTGTTCATCCCACCAAATATTTGCTAAGTGCTTTCTTGTACCAGGCGGAGTTGTAGATGCTGAGGGACCATAGAGACAAGGCGGACAGTGCAGTTCACCTTCAGGAATCCAGTAAACAAAGAAACAAACACAAAACGCACAAACAGCATGACTTGAAAGAATGGTAAGTAAGGTGGGGAGAGGAAGCAGACGAAGGGAAGAAGCGTGACAGGTGAATGGGGGTGCTGCTTTGGCCAAGTGGCGAGGAAAGGCACCCTTTGGACAGAAGCTTGAGCAAAGTAAGAGTGAGCTTTGCAGAGATCTAGAGGAAGAGCATTCCAAGTGAGGGAATAGCAAGTATAAAGGTCCAGAGGTGAAAATGAGCTTGGTATGTTAAGCAGAGGTTCTTAACTTGATGTCCACAGATAGAATCAGGGGATCCCCAAACTTGAAGGGAGAAGAAAATTACCTCTCTATTCTCATTAACTTCTAACTGAAGTTTAGCTTTTCCTTCAGTAAATTACTGCAGGCAAACATACTGCAGTAACATTAGCAGCGTCTGTGACTCTGACACCAATAAAAATCCCGGATACAGTTGTTGCAGGTATCTGGAAGTATCTTTCATGCTTACCACAACTTCCAAATTATGATAGTTATTAGAGCTGCTGCTAGATCCTATTCTTTCACACGTTGATTAAGAAGCACATTCCGGCCGGGCATGGTGGCTCACGCCTGTAATCCAAGCACTTTGGAGGCCAAGGCAGGCGGGTCACCTGAGGTTGGGAGTTGAAGACCAGTCTGATCAACATGGTGAAACCCCGTCTTAAAAAAATTTTTTTAATTAAAAAAAAATAAAAAATAAAAAAAAAAGAAGCACATTCCATGGCCGGGCGTGGTGGCTCATGCCTGTAATCCCGGCACTTTGGAGGACTGAGACAGGTGGATCACCTGAGGTCGAGAGTTCGAAACCAGCCTGACCAACATTGAGAAACCCCATCACTACTAAAAATACAAAATTAGCAGGGCATGGTGGTGCATGCCTGTAATCCCAGCTACTCGGGAGGCTGAGGCAGGAGAATCCCTTGAACCCGGGAGGCGCAGGTGCAGTGAGCTGAGATGGAGCCATTGCACTCCAGTGTGGGCAACAATAAGAAAACTCCATCTCACAAGAAAAGAAAAAAAGAAGAAGCACATTAATTACTGTAACACAAATGTGTTTTTAATATTCTGGCAACCATATTTCATTGTAACTAAATCCTTTGTCATCTTATGTAATTTATTTTATTTTATTTTATTTTATGCATTAAAAAAACCTTCTGATGGCAGGTGTAGTGGCTCATGTCTATAATCTCAGAACTTTGAGAGGCCAAGGCGAATGGATCGCTTGGGCCAGGAGTTTGAGACCAGCCTGGCCAACATGGTGAAACCTCAGCTCTACTAAAAAGACAAAATTAGTCGGGTGTGATGGTGCACACCTGTAATCCAGCTGCTCAGGAGGCTGAGGCAGGAGAATCCCTTGAGCCCAGAAGGTAGAGGCTGTAGTGAGCCAAGATGCCCAACATGGGTGACAGAGGGAGATTCCATCTCAAAAAACAAATAAAACTTCTGAGAGGGACCTGGGCGGGCTGGCTCATGCTTGTAATCCCAGCACTTTGGCCGAGGTGGGTGGATCTCTTGAGGTCAGGAGTTTGAGATCAGCCTGGCCAACATGGTAAAACCCCTTTTCTGCTAAAAATGCAAAAATGAGCCAGGTGTGGTGGCGCATGACTGTACTGGGAGGCTGAGGCAGGAGAATGGCTTGAACCCAGGAGGCAGAGGTTGCAGTGAGCAGAGATCGTGTCACTGCACTCCAGCCTGAGTGGCTCCGGAGTGAGAATCTGGCTCAAAAAATAATAAAATAAAAGATAAAAAACTTTCCAAGAGGAGATCTATAGGCTTTAGCAGACTGCCGAAGGGGTTCATGGCACAGAAGAGGCTAAGAACCCCCAGGGGAGAGACAAGCAAGGAGGCAAGTATGCCTGGAGGGAAGTGAGCTACAGGCTAGGGGAAAGGCAGATCACTAGGGCTGGAGACGCCATAGTAGACAGTTGAGGTTTTATAATGAGGGCCATAGGAAGTTATTGAAGCCTTCTGAGTAGGGAAGTAACATGATCCAAGTATTTGGTCACTCTGGCTACGGTATGGCGGAATGATTGCTAAAGTCATGAGTGCTATCCTGGAGACCATAAAAAGGTCAGCCCAGTTGGAAGATGACAGAAACTTGGGCTAGGGTGGTAGAGGTGGAGGCGGTGAAAGAGGTCACGATTATGAATGTATTTTGAAGGTAGAACTGACAGAATTTCATGACAGACTGAATGTGGGTGTGTGAGGAGAAAGAACACTCAGGCAAGACTTTTAGGTTTGTAGCAAGTGGGTGAGTAGCGGTGCCACTTATCAACAGGGAGAAGGTTGGGGAGGAGGTTTGGGAGTGGGGAATGAAGCAGCTACGGAACCTAGAGTTTTTTTTTGACCATGTTGACTTTGAAGTGCCTATGGGCCATGCACATGGAGCTCCTGAGTGGAAAGTTGGGTGTAAGTCTGGAGTTTGGAAACGAAATAAGGACTGGAGAGCTAAATCTGGGGACCCTGGATATACAGTGGCCATAGCTACGGTGTGGATGTTTGTCCCCTCTGAACCTCAAGTTGTAATTTGATCACCAAAGTTGGAGGTGGGGTCTAGTGAGAGGTGTTTGAGTTGTGGGGGCAGATCCCTCATGAATAGATTAGTGCCCTCTCCCAGAGAGGAGTGACCTTTCACTCTGTTAGTTCCCACAGGAGTTGTTAAAAAGAGCCTGGCACCACCCTCCTCCCTTTTGCTCCTCTCTCGCCAAGTGATTGCTGCACACACCAGCTCCCCTTCACTGTCCTCTATGAGTAGACAAAGCCTGAGATTCTCACCAGATGCAGATGCCAATTCTCGAACTCTCCAACCACCGGAATCAGGGGCCAAATGAACCTTTTTTTATATACGAATTGCCCAGTCTCAGGTATTCCTTCCTAACAACAGCAAACGGACCAAGAGAATTTATAAAGTCATGAGACAGGATGAGGTGACCTAGGGAGAGAATATAGCTAGTGCTCTGAATGGCCAACACTTAGAGGCTTGGAAGAGAAGGAGGAGTTGGCAAAGCTGACTAAAAGTGGCAGCCAGTGAGACAGGAAGATAGGATGGACTTTTAACCCGTTTCCCTTTAGAAAAACAAAGTGCAGCTTGCAGCCAGGATAGTATTCTCAGGGCAGATGGGAGATGATTTAAAGAAAGAAAGAAAGAATTTGAATTATAAGACATTCCTTAGCTCAGATGCTACAAAATACTTTAAAAACCAAATTTTGTAACACAAAAAATAACAGTGGAACAGAGTATGTAACAACTTTTGGATCCCACTGTAAACCATGGCTGAGTCACAGATAGGATCCCGGACGGAAGGACTCGCTGTCTGTGACTCCGGGACCATGCCATTCTTCCCATTGTCTGCAACTCAGCGTCTCCCTCCTGCGCCTGCTCTTTTCCTGTTGTATGGCTAACACCAGATGACAGTCTCTTCAGTGGTGCTGAACTTTTTCAAGTCATGAGATGGAAGCGCTTTGGAAGAGGAGTAAAGGACCTGGACTCTGATTCCATGCCACGGCAAACTCGGGCAGGCACTTCAAAGCAGGGAGTCTCATCTTCCACTTTTGAAAAACACATGGTCTAGATAAGCTCTAAGTCTTTACGCTCAATAATTTCACACTCTTTTTTATTATTAATATTATTTTCAATTGAAAAAGCATAATTGTATATTTATGGGGTACAATGTGATGTTTTGATACATGTATACAATATGGGATGATTAAATCAAGATAATTAACATATCCATCATCTCACTTGCCTATTACTTAAAAAAAATTTCCCCATCATTTTTTATGGCCAGACATTTGAAATTTACTCTTAGTTATTTTGAAATATACATACATTATTATTGACTGTAATCACCTTGCTAGGCAGTTGATCTCAAAATCTATCCTGTCTACAAAGAAACTTTGTACTCTTAAAAATCAGTAACTCTTCATACACTCCCTCCCAACACACCATCCCCAGCCTCTGGTAACCACCTTTCTACTCTCTCTTTCTATGAGTTCATCCTTGTTAGATTCTGCGTATAAGTGAGATTATGTGGCATTTCTCTTTCTGCACTTGCCTTGTTTCACTTAGCATAATGTCCTCCAGATTCCTCCATGTTGTTCCAAATGACAGGATTTCCCCCATTTGAGGGGCTGAATAATATTCCATTGTGTTTATATATCACAATTTATTTATCCATTCATCCACTGATAGACATTTAGGTTGACTCCATATTTTGACTAACAATGCCACAATCTTTTTTTTTTTTTTTCTGAGATGGAGTCTCGCTCTGTCACCCAGGCTGGAGTGCAATGGCGTCATCTCAGTTCACTGCAACCTCTGCCTCCTGGGTTCAAGCGATTCTCCTGCCTCACCCTCCTGAGTAGCTGGGATTACAGGGCCCTGTCACCACTCCCGGCTAATTTTTGTATTTTTAGTAAAGACGGGGTTTCACCATGTTGGCCAGGCTAGTTTCAAATGCTTGACCTTAAGTGACCCACCCGCCTTGGCCTCCCAAAGTGCTGGGATTACAGGCATAAGCCACTGCACCCAGCCACCACAATCTTACATAAGGGACTAAAATAATAGGAAAGTCATTCCCAGATAGCAAACCAGCCCTCCTGGAGGGCAGAAAGAATTCTCAGAGTGCTGCTAAATTCAGAGGGACAGATTAGCTTTTCAGATTCAGCCTGCCTCAGTGTCATGATGGTAAAGGGTGAAAACATCAAAAGCAAGGACTTACAAATGTCACAGTTATCTTTCTTTCTGCATCTGCAAAATGATCCTGTTTCCACCCTCCGACACAGATTTTTGAGACGGAGTCTTGCTCTGTCGCCAGGCTGGAGTGCAGTGGCGCAATCTCGGCTCACTGCAACCTCCAACTCCGTGGTTCAACTCCCCGCCTCAGCCTCCTGAGTAGCTGAGATTACAGGCACGTGCCTCCATGTCAAGCTAATTTTTGTATTTTTAGTGGAGACAGGGGTTCGCCATGTTGGCCAGGATAATCTCGATCTCCTGACCTCCTGATCCTCCCTCCTCAGCCTCCCAAAATACTGGGATTACAAGGTGTGAGCCACCACCCCCAGCCCAGATTGACCTTTTTAAGGCTAGACTTTCATTTCATTTCCAAATGTGCCAAGATCTAGAAGAAGCCACGTAAGAGAGAATGGGGAGGAAAATGCTACCCAATCCTCATTTCTCAAGGCCTGGAAAAGGAGTAGTAAATGGAATTGTAGAACACTGAGTAGTCTCCTTGGGGAGGAAAAAAAACATCCAGTATCTGGCTGGCTTTGGACTTCATTGGGGAAGAGTCCAAAATCAGACAAAGCGTTCCTGAGAAATAAGATAGAGCCCTTAAGTATTCAGTTTTCCAAAATGTCTGCAATTTAATTAAACAACAGGGTTGATCTACCTCTTGAGGAGCTATTTTTAATTAAACTTTGCATTTGCATTTCTCCTTTCTGCTCTGTGGGACATTCCAGGGAAGCAGAAGGAGCAGTCATCTGGCTACACAGGATAGTTTTGGAAATTCCCACTGCTGAGTTAACAGAATTCTTATATGTGACTCCCATTGACTCTTCATTTTCACCAGTATTCTCAGTAGTGTTAGTAAAACGTGTGTTATGTTATTTATTCTTTCACGGCCTGTCTGCAAAATATCTCTTCTATATAGAAGAATGTTGACTAAATTCCTGGTCAAGTTTCCGTTCTTCCATCTATAAAATAGTGCCACAATCCTCACTCTAAATACAGAATTGCTTTTAGACTTTGAGTTAGGATCAAAATGTTCATGACAATATATGTGGCCTGACATCTCAGGCATGGTAGCACAATTTGTGAAAAGTCAAGATACCAGTCGCCCTGTGTATTAGTCTGTTTTCATGCTGCTGATAAAGACATACCCGACAGTGGGGGGTGGGAAGGGTGGGGAGGGATAACATGGGGAGAAATGCCGGATATAATATGCACCTATGCAACAAAACTGCATGACCTGCACATGTACCCCAGAACCTAAAGTAAAAGAAAAAAAAAAGACATACCCTAGACTGGGCAATTTACAAAAGGAAGAGGTTTATTGGACTTACAGTTCCACATGGCAGGGGAAGTCTCACAGTCATGACTGAAGGCAAGGAGGAGCAAGTCATATCTTACATGGATGACAGCAGGCAAACAGGGAGCTTGTGCAGAGAAACTCCCATTTTTGAAACCATCAGATCTCCTGAGACCCATTCGCTATCATGAGAACAGCATGGGGAACACCCACCCCCATGATTCAATCATCTCCCACAGGGTATCTCCCACGACACGTGGGAATTATGGGAGCTGCAAGATGAGATTTGGGTGGGGACACAGAGCCAAACCATATTACCCTGCAATGAAGGGAAGAAACTGCTACTGGGGATATTGCTTGAGTATGACGTCTTTTTAATCCTTAGTGTGAAGAGAACCCCATCTGGGATAATGAGGACATCAAACTACTATGTAGACATTATTCTCACAAGCTATTCGTGTTCTAACTAAAAGAGACTTCTACACAAAGAAAAAACTAATGGGCAAACTGATCGACCAGGAAGATCAAGGTGGATGAGGGTAGATTGGTAGATATTAATGAAGTGGTAATTGTCTCTCTGTAACACTAGCCGTAATGATTTGAAACTGTGTGGCCATTTTCTGTTTTGGAGAAACATACAGCACAAAAACCATTGTTCCTGCTGAATCCTCTACGCAGAGTACACAATCCAAATACCTCCATGTAAACTCTTGGAAAAGGTGAGTCAGAACAGCATAATTTTAGATTGAAAACAAAAGATGCCAAAGCAATTCAGACTTTTTTTGAGACAGGGTTATATATTTTTTATTTTCTTTTTTGTGACTTCAGTAGTACTAATGTGACTTCAATAATACTAATACCTATTCACCTAAGAATATGTTTTCAAGACAATATTAACATTTTGAAGATTTGTTTTTCTAGTTCAGTAAAATTTCACTTCATACATAAGCAAAACAGTAAGAAATCCATGAATGTCAAATTTTAGAAGTAGTTTAGTAAAACAGTCTCGTATTCTTGAAGATAAAGTTAACATCATGATGAAATTGAAATATGCATTATGTGAATAGAAAATCTAATCACTGCTTCAATAAGACCCAGAAAAATGCTTCATTGTAGATTTACCATTGTGCTTGCTGCTAATGAATTTTTGCAAGTCGGTACAGATAACGTAGGGCTCTGCTTACAGGAAGAATATGCACCGACTGCAGTGGAGCAGATTCTTTTGAATGTAAACCTTTGCCCATGGGATTAGTGAATGAACTGTCTCAGCACTTTCCTCTTTTCAAACTCCTGCAAAATGTTTGCCTGTATAGCATCCTCTTTGGAAGTACAAGTATTGTGTGAATTTACTCAGAGTTCCATGTGATTCTAATAATATTAATTCTTTTTTAAGATTATCACTGAAATTAAAATGTAATATTACCTACCCCCTGCAAAAAAAAAAAAAAGAAGACTCCAAGCCTCTAAGAAAACATGCAGCATACAGCTGGAGAAATAACCACCGTATAGAATGCTGCTCTATCAGGCCACCTCTCAAGGTTTGCTGGATAGAACAGCAGCAAACTTGGTTGGGAAAGAGAGGCCATCTCCAAGTCGCAAGTACAGGCTTCTTTCCATTCTTTTTTTCCTCACCACTTGTCACCACATGTCCTCATCAGTGGATGGACCAAGCCATTGCCAATCAGCTCCTGCCTGGCTGCAGAGGGGTCATCGTTCACCTTTACCAGATGGTGGTGATGAAGACAAGGCTAAGGAACTCTGAGCATCGTGTCTCTCACTTTCCTGTGCACACAATTCCCTGCAGCTGGTGCTCAAATGCACATTCTGACTCCATAGGCCTGGAGTAGGGCCCAAGATTCTGTTTTTTTAAAACAAGCTCCCAGATGATCTATCCAATGGCACTGACTCAGGGCTCACATTTCAGGAAGCAAGAATCTAAGGCCTGCTGGGTTTCCTTCTAGAAATAGCCTTAGAGGCCAGTTTTCCATCTTTTGCCCCAAGTTATTAGAAAATTGCCTTAACGTTTTGTTTTACTTGGGACTAAGGCATTAATTTAGCTTCTATGAAATAGAGCAGGGATTTATTAAGTAGATTAAACAGATTATGATTATTTCAATCTGAAAGAATGCGAAGTTTCACTAGACCCAGATAATACAGGAATTTTTCATACCACTAGTTGGCGTAAAGTTTCAATAAGAGTAACAGCCAAAGAATCAATATATCAAACTCTAGAAACCCTAAATTAATTATAAATATACTTGGGGAAAATCAATAAATCAAATAATTAATGAAATGAAATGACTTTGTTTTCCTTTTGTGGCTGGATTTCAGTGACTGCCAAAAGCTTTAAGGTGCCATTATATCAGCCTATTTCTATACTGATACTAATGGCTAGGAAATATTTTGATTTTTAATTAAATGCTATATATTGTTGGCAGAAACTAATGACAAAGCTATTTCCGTCATGTGAAGCCTATGAAAATTTTGTATCATTGTAAATGGAAATCCATGGTTTTAGCAGATGGTGGGTTATTTTCTTCATATGGCAAAACGTCTGGAGATAGGCAACCTAGAGCCAGCAGCTTGGTGATGTCCTGGTCACTGTCTTGGCAATTCTCCTGATTTTCTTCTCATCATCACACAATGGCTGCCTCTGTTTTAGATGTCAAGTTTGCACTTAAAGCAGGAAGAAGGGGGTTGAGGACAGCATCAGCCTTATCCATCCATTTAACCAGGAGAGCCTGACATTTCCCAGAAGTCCCCAGCAGACTCTCGCTGGTACGTCACTGGCCAAAACCATCAACGGACCCCCCTGCAACCTTCCATTAAGGAAGGCAAGGGAGAAGTTTGGAAATAGATAATGGATTAACCCTCCAATTATTTTTATGTCTCAGACTTCTGTTTAACTGAAAAACAGAATATTGTTTATTATTATTATTATTTTTTTTTCTGAGACTGAGTCTCCCTCTATGCCCAAGCTGGAGTGCAGTGGCGCAATCTCAGCTCACTGCAACCTCTGCCTCCCAGGTTCAAGTGATTCTCGTGCCTCAGCCTCTTGAGTAGCGGGGATTATAGGCACCTGCCATCACTCCCTGCTGATTTTTGTATTTTTAGTAGAAACGGCGTTTCACCGTGTTGGCTAGGCCGGTCTCAAATTCCTGACCTCAGGTGATCGGCCCACCTCAGCCTCCCAAAATGCTGGGATTACAGGTGTGAGTCACCGCACCCGGTATTTATTTCTTTTTTATGCTACCTCTTCTTGACAGAAATTGTGGTAGTTTTAAAAAGTATGGGATACTGGGTGCAGTGGCTCATGCCTGGAATCCCATCACTTTGGGAGGCTGAGGTGGGAGGACTGCTTGAGCCCAGGAGTTCGAGACCAGCCTGGGTGATATAGTGAGACCCCATCTCTTTAATTAAAAAAAAAAAAAAAGGAGGGGAGATCCAGGACATTCCTGAAAGGAACCTCAGGGGGGTCTAGAAGTTTCTGGTTATGGAAAGTGAAAAATATTATCCAAAGCTGTCTCCTAAGAACATGTGAAGTTGTCCTAAAGTAAAAAGATCATATGGTCATCAACAAAGGTCATCAAGGCATTCTTGATGGTTTCATCTCCCTAAATCCTCCACTGAGACTCCAGAATTTAGCAGGGAAGCTTATCTTTCTCTTATTCAGAGCCAATTCAGAGCTTTTACAAGGAGCGCTTCCAAAAATACAGTGTTATGCAATACCACAGAGCTCCCTCTTCTAGGCCCCTGGTCTCGTCTCAGCAGGCCACTGTTCCCAGTGGGCTCACGTGCTGTGGGGACCTCAATGCAGCAGAATTTCACCTTTCTGCAAGCACCAGGTAAGACCGTCTCATTAAGGAACTGAGAGAGAATGTTGCAAAGATTCCAGCACTTGTTCAGTCTTTGATTCCTTGACTTCTTCCTTATTTTGATGCTCTGATGTTATACAGTAGTACTCAGCATTAAACTTTGCATATTTGATATATTTTGAACTTGACATGGATTCTCGGCTTTAACTACCTTAATTTTAATTCTCTCAATAAACATTAATATTCTTAGTGACTATTTCTAAAGGATTCATTTGGCCAGATATGGTGGCTCATGACTATAATCCCAGCACTGTAGGATCATGAGGTCAGCAGTTTGAGACCAGCCTGACAAACATGGTGAAATCCTATCTCTACTAAAAATACAAAAATTAGCTGGGAGTGGTGGCATGCACCTATAATCCCAGCTACTCAGGAGGCTGAGGTAGGAGTATCGCTTGAACCTGGGAGGCAGAGGTTGCAGTGAGCCAAGATTGCCACTACATTCCAGCCTGGGCAACAGAGCAAGACTCTGCCTCAAAAAAAAAAAAAAAAAAAGATTCGACTCCTACTTAATTGTCTGTGTGAAGAGTATATTCTGTTTTTGGCCAGGCGCAGTGGCTCATGCCTGTAATCCCAGCACTTTGGGAAGCCAAGGTGGCAGATCACCAGGTCAGCAGTTCGAGACCAGCCTGGCCAACATGGTGAAATCCCGTTTCTACTAAAAATAAAAAAATTAGCCAGACATGGTGGTGAGGGCCTGTAGTCCCAGCTTCTTGGGAGGCTGAAGCAGGAGAATCGCTTGAACCCGGGAGGCAGAGGTGGCAGCAAGCTGAGATTGTGACACTACACAGCAGTCTGGGTAAAAGAGCAAGACTCTGTCTCAAGGAAAAAAAAAAAAAGAGTATTGTGTTTTCTAGATTTACTAGGAGTTCTGCATTTCTTATCCTCTTACAGAACTGTGAAGTGGGATGTCTGCTTTTATGATGTTAGGCTAACCTATGAATATATTTCTTAGTGGACTTGATCTTTAGGCAGAGCTTGAAGAGATGCTGGACTTCTAGGTCACAATTCATGCCTGGCCCCTGCCACTCCCAGATATCAGCCTCAAACATGATAGAAAATATTTAGCAATATGTCAAGCCCTCTTTTCATTGTGTCTAGGACTTACCTCATAGAGGAAGCACTGGACTATAATCACACAAAATTGTAATTTCAATAGGAGAAAGTCTTCTAATACATATTTAAATACATAACAGCATCTCTTCTTTTTTTTTTTTTTTTTGAGACAGGGTCTTGCTCTGTCACCTTGGTGGCAGTGCGGTGGCACAACCTCAGCTCACTGCTGCCTTGACCTGGGCTCAGGGATCCTTCCACCTCAGCCTCCTGAGTAGCTGAGACTGCAGGCGTGTGCCACCATACCTAGTTAATTTTTTTAAATTTATATGTTTGTAGAGATGGGGTCTCACTCTATTGCCCGGGCTGGTCTCGAACTTCTGTGCGTAGGTGGTCCTCCCACCTTGCTGGGATAACAGACATGAACCACTGCACCTGACCTATAAAAGCATCTTTTGGAGACCTATTTTAATGAGTTAGTCTTCCAGAAGTATGTATATATTAAAGAAGACGGGGAAAGAATTTAGAGATATAACTCTGAATGGAAAGAGTTCAGATCTTGGGACACCTGGATGAAAAAAATATTTTTAAGCAAGGAGTCCTGTCTGGGCCCTTCCAATCATGCTGTGTTGATAGGGTCAAGCCTGCCTACTTTATCCATCTTTGTAAGAATTGGGCCCACCCACACAGTATGATCAAAAAGATGTCACCCTGAGGAAGCTACCCCAGAATGGCTTGAGGTCCATTGAGTGTCTGGGGTAGGGACAGTGGTTGAATTGCAAGGAAACAGCATGGAAGGAGGAAGGGAGATGCTCTGAAGAGAAACTGAATCTGCTCCTTAGTCCTCCTTGGAGGAGCCCCCATGATTCCTTCTATTAAAGACTTAGAGAGTAGAGAACTATAATTTCTGTAGAAAGTAATTGTGAATGAAAAATCAGATTTCAGAGCCAGGCACCATGACTCACACCTATAATCCCAGCACTTTGTGAGGCTGAGGTGGGAGGATCACTTGAGCCTAGGAGTTTGAGACCAGCTTGGGCAATCTAGGGAGACCCCATCTCTACAAAAAATATAAAAATTCACTAAGCATGATGGCATACGCCTGTAGTCTCAGCTACTTGGATGGCTGAAGCAGAAGGCTCACCTGAGCCCAGGAGGCGGAGGTTGCAGTGATCTGTGGTTACACCACTACACCCCAGTCTAGGCTACAGAGTGAAACCCTGCCTCAAAAAAAAAAAAAAAGATTTCATCTTAACTGTCTCACACAGTGAAGAAAAAAAAGAGCAGTTTGGGGAGGGGGCTCAAACTGATTTACCTTCCTGATTTACTTTGACAAAACAAAATGTTTCCATTTCATACATGCTTCTGATGGTGAAAATCCAAGCCCTTCTTTCTAAACAAAAAGCATTCACTAGCAAAGAATATGAATTGCAAAGATATTTAAAGATGAAAAAAACTTAGAAAGGGTAGTATCAAGTCATTTGGAGCTGGGCACGGTGGCTCACGCCTGTAATCCCAGCACTTTGGGAGGTTGAGGTGGGCGCATCACTGGAGGCCAAGAGTTTGAGACCAGCCTAACCAACATAGCAAAAACCCTGGTCTCTACTAAAAATACAAAAATTAGCTGGGCATAGTGGCACATGCCTGTAGTCCCAGCTACTTGAGAAGCTGATGCAGGAGAGTCGCTTGAATCAGGGAGGCAGAGGTTGCAGTGAGCCTAGATTGCGTCACTGTACTCTAGCCTGGGCGACAGAGAGACTCTGTCTCAAAAACAAAACAAAACAAACAAAATGATATTTGGGCAGAGAGAGACTCCGTTTCAAAAACAAAACAAAACAAACAAACAAACAAAATGATATTTGGAAACGATAAAAATTAGATAACTACTTAAATACACACAGTGACAAAAATATACTCTTGCTGTTTGGAGCAACAAAGATGTGTCAGCTTATGGAACAGGAAATAATGGGTCTCTAAACATACTCCTTTGATGAGCTACAGCTGGTGACTCTGTTCTGATTGGGGCATGTCAGTGTTTTATGTATGCTCTTTTGCTAACATGCCAAGAGTTGTATGTACGCCAACTGCTGGGGCTTGGGTGGATGTTTTCCCCCAAACCAGTGTGGCCGTCCAATCTCCTAGGAGTCATGAAATCACAGTCTTTGCACTGAAAAAGACTTGAAAAGTTCTCTAGCGAGATGGTTTCTAACTTTTTTGATCATGAAGATCCCTTTTAACCTTAAAAGAAAAAAGGCTTCAAGTCCTCCATAAGCTAGTAGTTGCATTTTTAATATCTGTGCTTTGAGAAAATGCAAAATGGAAAAAGACTTTTATTAATTCAGTGATAGCTGTAATTAATTTGTACTTTTTTAATCATAATAGCATTTACATAATTTGAAAAGGAGTGATATATACACTTGCCAGACACATTTTTCGTTCACTCTAAAGCAATACCACTTATGCACACAAATTCACAAACCCCTTCTAATAACTCTACTGCTCACCACCCCATCCCTGGAGTTGTTTTTGTTTTTTGTTTGTTTGTTTTTTTTTTTCATACGGAATCTCGCTCTACTGCCCAGGCTGGAGTGCGACGGTGTGATCTCAGCTCACTGCGACCTCCACCTCCCGGGTTCGAGCGATTCTCCTGCCTTGGCCTCCCAAGCAGCTGGGACTATAGTTGCGCACCGTCACACCTGTCTAATTTTTTGTATTT